>JBBPQH010000233.1:0-11040 GCA_038092475.1 Boletus tomentosulus
TATCTAGGTATTTCCGGCATTATTTATTGCTGGAGTCGGCCAAACGAATTGTTGAAGCCTAATAAGGCTTAACAACGTAATTCTGTGTCAAGCCTTATTAGGCTTCTTTTTCGGGCACCTTAGGTGGGAATGCCACGAGGTGATGCAGTCACATCAATATGAGGTTGTTCTAACGTTCATCTCCCAATCGTTATACCATGAAGTATCCAAAAGTTTCCGGTGGGTCAGGTTGTCCATTGCATGGTCCATACTTACAGTGATCCAGGTTATGAACTCGTCAAAGAAATCGGTGGGGGTGGCTTCTCGAGGTAACGTCTCCGAGCTCCTTTGCCTATTCCTTTGTTCATATGACCGCGTCCAACCAGCGTGTTCCAAGCAGTGAACGTCAAAGAACATCTGGTGGCAGCCTGCAAACTCATCTACATCAACGATCGTACGACAGACAATGAGCGCAAAACGGCAGACAAGGAAATAAGGATCCACGGCACCTTGAAACATAAGAACGTACTCGAATTCATCAGCGCCGCCATCGTGGAAAAAGACTATAAAGCCTACTATATACCTGGGATTTATATGCTCCTCGAGTTTGCCGCAGGAGGGGACTTGTTTGACAAGATTCGTGCGTATCGTTTCAGGCGCGTATCGTGTCACGGCGTTTACGTCTGTGATAGCAGCGGATGTAGGTATCAGCGAGGATGTGGCACATATATATTTCAAGCAGTTGGTGGACGGGATGGTACCACCCCTTGATCCTATCACCTATCGCGCCACTCACCGAACGCCACACAGAAGTACATCCATGAAAAAGGCGTGTGCCACAGAGATCTGAAACCCGAAAACCTACTCCTCGATGCCGCCGGAACGCTCAAGATATCTGACTTTGGTCTTTCCGCCGTATACAAGCAAAAGGAGAAGGTGCGGTTTCTGAACGATCGCTGTGGCAGCTTCCCCTATATGGCACCCGAAGTGTGTCTTTACGTTCTTTCTATGATATAAATGTCCACTGATGTGATGACAGCTGAACGGGGCACCATATCAAGCAGAACCAATCGACATATGGGGTATGGGTATCATCCTGTTCGCACTTCTCGCCGGGAGTTTGTGTCGTATGTCCTGACCGTTGACATGTTTCTAACTATTTGCTCAGATACTCCATGGGACTCACCAACGGATCGTAGCCTGGAATTCTGCAAATACCTCTCTGGAGAGATATTCAACGAAGAACCGTGGACTAAGCTTGGCACGGATGCGCTGTGTACGTTGATTCTCTCTTTGTTGTGACGCCAAGCAAACAAATCGTGTAGCTCTGATTTGCAGTCTTCTGACCCTGGAACCCGACGATCGCGTGACAATGCCTGAAATCTGTGCGCATCGTTGGTTTAAAAGGCAAGTGGGAACGATAGCACCAAGACATTGCTGTTCACATCCATTAGGCCGAGCCAACTCGCAACGCGTGGCATACGAGGATTAGCAGAAGAACTCGCCCAATCCTTGCGAAACAGTGGCGATCTCATGTACGCCGATCCCGACCTCCCGGGCGTTGAGTAAGTGTTGTCATCACTCCGAGAAGCATCGGCCGACGTGACATATCTACCAAGCTCGCGCAAGGACGCCGACGGCGACCATATCATGTCCACTGCCCAATCTCAATTCACGCAGTCCCTCCTCCTATTCGTGAGTGTCCCCGACGCTTCTCTTGCCGACCCCCTGACGACTGGATGCGATATCAGTCCCAAACTCAAAGTGGTCGGCAATACACCCCGCAGCTCACCCGGTTCTACACGTCGATCGGGCCTGGCATTCTCGTCAACCTCATCAAGGAAAGCCTGGGCATGCTTGGCGTCAAGTGCAAGGATGCCCCTGTGGTCCCGGGAACAAGGACAGTGTACCGACTTCGGGTGGGTGGGTACGACAAACGCAAGATTCCTTTCAAGGGCTGGATTGAGCTCGAGGTGTTTTCGTGGCCGCAGATCTCGGGGGCGTTTTGCATAATGCCGCGAGACTTGGTACGTCATGGAATGGTTTTGGGTGTGGTTTGGACTAATGCATTGCTACGATAGGGAAATCCAATATCTTGGAGGCAGTTTTGGAAGGCATTGATTCTTTCACCAGCGGTTTCTCCTCACGTTTTGCGAAGGTCAAGTTCATTCACGCAGGCAGTTTGATCGTATGATGTATGTACACGGAATTTGATAAATTCTTTTTGAATATAATCGTCGGTCGAGTGAACTTTGGCATGGGGCGGGATTTTGCTGTCTTGCATTACAAGGAATACCGAGATTACATGATACACTAAGTGCAGATGATAAAAAGATGTCAAACCAATAAGAAAACGGACAAAAGTAGCCTTCTACACTTCTTGGCTGGCGCCCTCCTTCTTGCCTTTGCTATGGCAGACATCAGGCACACATATCATCGAGTAGCTCAGGTAAACGAACCTTGTTTTGCTGGGCAAGAGCTCGGGGTTGATGAAGGGGACAACACCACCCTGAGATATGACTACATCACCGAGGAGTTTGTTCAATCTAGCTCATGTTAATATCACGCAAATCACTGCGCTGAACCGGAAACTTACTCCTCATCGTTTCTAATAGCGAGTTGAAGGTGACGAGGGACAATACGTTGTTTCTGAAGATCTTTTGAGTGCCACGATGAAACGTGGATCCCGTTCCCACACATACCTTGTTATCACGGGCGGCGTTTCCAGCAAGCTCGAGAATCTCAGCAGCGAGGTATTCCAAAACTGCCGCAAGATACACTAATAATGTGTATGAATATCTGATAATGGGCGATGGAGTAGGATGTGCGCATACCTGGTGCGCCAGCACCTACACGCTGGGCGTAGTTACCCTTTTTCAACAGACGGTGCACACGACCGACTGGGAACTGGAGACCGGCCTTGGCTGAACGGGATTGCGATTTGCCCTCGGTACCGGTCTTGCCACCGGACTTTCCAGCTTTGCCTATGGATCCCGTGAGATTAGAAGTTGTCAGGGGGGCATATCGCAGTATACAAACCCTTTCCAGACTAACGGATGCCAAATGAGATGCATGTTCATCACAACGAAACAAATGGTAGACGCACCATGTTTGTAGTGTACAAATATACAAGAGCGAGTGATTGGTGGTGGGTGGTGGTGGTGGTAAGAAGTCAAGAGTGGTTGGTCAACAAAGCGCGCGCGACCCGCGTCATATATATATAGGTCACGTGACATATGCCGAACCCGTGCATTTCCTGATTTGGAAATGACATTTTCGATCCCGAAATGTCCGTGCACCGTCCAGCGAGGCTACTGCTCAGAACACCAGTCACCCGCTGGAGCTCATCGTTGTCGAGTACAGACAAAAGGAATATCGATGTTGAACCACTTCCGTTATTGCAGCGACCACTAGGCATCAAGGACCGGCCAGTAGCCCATAACCGGACATGGGACGATACGAAGAAGGAGCTAATGGACCAAGAGACGCGTCTCCAACAGCGACAACATCTGTGAGGGTCCTTTCCAATCGTTTTTGCTTGTGTTCATGCCATCCAGAATAAATGAAGCGGGCAAAGGCTACTTTACAGATCTGAACGCTACCCGGAGGCATGGTGGCAAGACGTGGATGGCACCCAACGTCATGGTCAGGGAGGATGTGAGTACTATAGTACATTTTGTCTTGTCTCTCGCTGAAAATACTCGGCAGAAAGCATTGTATTTCCCAAATATTTCGGGTTCTCGATTAGACACCCGCGCTCAGACGCACACCAGTGATATTTGTCCCGGTCGTGTTTCTGTGATTGCCATGTTGTCCACCAGGATGTCGGAGGTGCTCAGTAATTCTCGTGCTTACGACGTGGTGACTGACAAGTGCAGGTTCACGTCAAGGGATTCGCATCGCCGACGAACGCACGGTACTTGTCCAACCCGCTCTACCAATATATCCAGATCAACCTGCAAGAAAACCTTCTCAAGTCATGGCTCGTGAATTTGTTCCTGTCGTCTATCGCGAGGACAGTGCCCAAAGAGCTGCAACCCACGTATCTCGTATCCAGTCAAAACGTAGAGTTTGTGCGCGAGCCCCTCGGCATGACGAACAAGCACGTCGGGTACGTGTACTTGGTGGACGAGAACGCCAGGGTCCGGTGGGCGGGGTGTGCGGACGCGAAGGCGGAGGAGACAAAGGCTTTGGAGACATGTACAGGTGTCTTATTGAATAGACTAGCAAAGACTGTAAAATCTAGCTAGTTGTTTGTTCGTGTTGGTTACGTGTCTATCCCACTCCTCCATCTTGACAGACTACTCAAATGGCCTCCCCCGCGCAACAGCTGCCTCCTGGTTGGGCTGCAGAATGGTACAGTTCTGCGTTTAATTGATACCTTTTACCACTAAAAATTTGCAGGGATGCGGCGCACGAACGATATCTCTTCATCGGTCAGATTTCTTCGCCACCCTGCTCATTCCGAGCACTGACTCTTTGCAGAAACTGCGACCGGAAGATCACAGTGGGAACCCCCCGCTCATATCCCAACCGCGCCGATAGATGCGCAAAGTCCCTCAATTTCTCCTCCCCCGGCCCATTCCCATACCAAGCGTCGCCAGTACGCTGCTGGCCAGACACAAGCTTACTACGGTGCAAACGACGCCATCCCTGACCCCGCTTATGGTGCCGTCGGAGTCCAACAACAGCAACCAGCACCTACTGCCCAGCTCTTCACCCCCGGGCTCGCAGCCGAGCAGGGCTTTGCCGGTCAGCAACCACAATATCATGTGCCGCCTCCACAAGAGGCTCAGTACGTCAACGCCCCCGCATTCGGACAGGAGCCTGTTTATTACCCACCAACTGCACCTACCAACCAACTGGCGGATCACTTTGGTCAGATGAGCTTGGGACAAAAGCCGCTGCAACTCTACACGACGAATCTGCTGACGTCCCCACCCGACCCACGCGAACTAGCTCGTCCACCTCCAGAAATTCGGTTACCACCCAATTCGTGCCTCACTACGTCCCCGTACGCGAACGCGGATTACAGCTACCAGCGGAGTACTTTGAACGCCATTCCGACAACGTCTTCTCTTCTCAACAAGTCAAAGGTACCACTTGCACTTGTGATCACACCCTACCGTACTGTGAAAGAAGGCGAACAGCCTGTCCCATTGGTGACGGACACTGTGATCGCCCGTTGCAGACGTTGCAGAACATACATTAACCCATACGTTCAGTTCATTGACGGTGGAAACCGGTACGTCTCCATTGTCGTCTCTCGAGGCTTGTTTTCATTTTTTTTTTTAAGTTGGCGGTGCTGTATGTGCAACATGTCCAACGAGGTACCCCAGCTCTTTGATTGGGACCAAGGTCGGAACCAGCCTGGCGATCGATGGGCTCGTGATGAGTTGAATCATTCTGTTGTGGAGTTCGTCGCTCCTACCGAGTACATGGTTCGGCCACCTCAGCCGGCGGTGTATGTCTTCCTTATCGACGTCAGTCATACGGCCGTCCAGTCAGGTAGGGAGCAGTACTTTCTACTCGTTGACCTGGTTAATGTGTTCTTCAGGTATGGTTGCTACCGCAACCCGTACCATTTTAGAGAACCTGGAGCGTATACCTAACGAGGACGATCGCACCAAGGTAGCATTTGTCGCGTATGACACGTCATTGTACTTTTTCTCCATGCCTGTGAGTTCGTATTGAAGATGGTCAATCGTTGATCTCAATCACGTTGTATGTAGCCCGGAACAACTGATTCCTCTATGTTGGTTGTCTCGGATGTAGACGACGTCTTTTTGCCGAAGCCAACCGATCTTCTCGTCAACTTGGCAGAAGCAAAAGCGTCATTGGAGTCTCTCCTCGGAAGAATCAATGATATGTTCCAGGATAATCACACGGTTGGCAGTGCTCTTGGTCCTGCTCTCCAAGCAGGTTTCAAGTTGATGGTATGTTATAAAGACTATTTCGGCGCCTTACTCTCATAGCACTGTAGGCCCCGATTGGTGGAAAAATCATTGTGTTGTCTGCATCCCTACCCAGCATTGGTCCTGGAGCTCTCAAAAACCGAGAGGACCCCAAAATTCTTGGTACTTCCAAGGTACGATTTATGCTCCATCAGGTGCCAAGGGTTCTTATCCCAGCAAGGAATCCACATTACTCCAAGCGGCATCGCCATTCTATAAGACTTTTGCGATCGAATGCTCGCGTGCCCAAGTCTCCGTGGATATGTTCCTCTTTAGCTCAGCATACCAAGATGTCGCTAGCCTTGGTACGACCGTCTACTACGACATATCAAGCGAGCCCTTTCTGAATTTACCTGCGTCACAGCATATCTTCCCCATTATACCTCCGGCCAGACGTTCTTCTACCCTGCATTCAATGCCTCGCGCACTGAGGATGCCATCAAGTTCGCCCACGAATTTGGTGAAGTGCTTGCGATGCCGATCATGCTTGAAGCTGTCATGCGTGTTCGCGCTTCAAAAGGTTTGGGTCCAACCCTCTGTCCGCCATCCAGTGTCGTTTTATTCCTTTGATTTCAGGTCTGCGGATGGCGTCATTCCACGGAAACTTCTTTGTCAGATCTACAGATCTGCTCGCGATGCCAGCTGTGCCCACCGATCAATCATATGCCATTGAAGTCCAAATTGAGGATACGATCACCGCACCGTTTGTCGTCTTGCAGACCGCTGTTCTCCATACGACATGCTACGGCGAACGCCGTATTCGTGTCATCACACTTGCACTCCCGACAACAAGCAATCTTTCGGAAGTGTTTGCTTCCGCAGATCAAGTGGCTATCGCATCGCTATTGGCAAACAAGGCTGTTGAGCGGTCACTCACGCACAAGCTAGAAGACAGCAGAGATGCGATCCTGCAACGCATGGTGGATATACTCTCGTCCTACAAGAGTAGCATGACGGCGGCTGGTGCTGGTGCTAGTGCACAGTTGGCTATTTCTGAAAACCTGAAGATGCTACCAGTGTTGGTTCTTGGACTACTGAAGAACGTGAGATTTACGTTTATTTTGTAATGCTGGACTCGTGTTACTGATATGTGATGCTATTTTACTAGGTTGGTGTCCGTCAAAGTGCTCAGATTCCTCCCGATCTTCGAGCATATGCCCAGGCCCTCCTTACCTCATTGCCGTCTCAGACACTCGTTCCCTACATCCACCCTACGTTCTATTCACTACATAATATGCCACCCGAGGTACTTGTGTGTTACGCTGCTCTCTAGCTATCGCTGAGTTTTCCTTGTTTTGCAGGCGGGTACTGTTGGAGAGAGCGGAATCATCATGCCGACGCCTTTGCCACTGACTTCGGAGCGCCTTGAACGGCATGGTCTGTTCATCATCGAGGATGGTCAGACCATCTTTTTGTGGGTTGGTCGCGATGCAGTACCACAGCTCATTTTGGATGTGTTCAATCTCCCCAGTTATGAAGTGTTGCGTGGTGGCAAGGTGAGTGCCGTTGTAGTTGTCTACAGTTTTTATCGATCTATTCATTTTTCATCTTCGCAGACGACCCTTCCGATCCTCGATAATCCGTTCTCCCAGCGCGTGAATGCCATCGTCCAAAAAACCCGCGAGTTGCGCAGAGGGGTGTACTATCCCCATTTGTATGTCGTCAAGGAGGACGGCGAGCCACCATTACGGCTCTGGGCGCTCAGCTGTCTCATCCAAGATCGTGCGGACGTATTACCGAGTTATCAGCAATTTATCAATCAACTCAAGGACAAGGTCAACGGGGCCAACAATTTTTGAGGCACTGGAAAGATGGTGTTTGGTAGAGTGATTACTGGCGTTAGAGATACTAGTTACGTGGGTGTCTATTCGATATTTTCCTTGTGGTAATGAGGCCAGGAGTAATCTCGGATAAATCGATGATCAACCATTCCCACTGTCTGTTGTCCCTTGACATCACTTTATCACAATCCTTATCTGAATCGCAGGTATAAATGTTGCTGATCCCATACGGGAGCGACCCATTCGCTGAATGCAGATAACCAGTGTTTCCACCAGTGCTAACCCACGACACCCACTCACGGCTCAATCCAACGACGATCACGTCCGGATTGGCGACGTCGAGCTCAACGACCTTCAAGAGCGCACGAATTCGGGCGGGCCTCAGCTCAAGTCGACCCCCGATGACACGGTGGTTCAGACCGAGGCGCAGCGTCTCCGCGCACGTATCCAGTTCATGACGCTCTGTTGGACGCTGTACCTCATGGGATGGAATGACGGAACGACAGGTCCGCTGTTACCCCGAATTCAAAAAGTCTACCACGTATGTCCTCGTGGAGCACGATGCTGCGATAAACTGATGCGGACCTGCGATAGGTCAACTTTGCGGTGGTCTCCTTGATCTTTGTCGTTGCTTGCATTGTGGGTGCCGCGGTCGTTGGCGAGACGCGCGTGTTGACGGCGTGTACAGGGTTTTTTGACAGGGGCGTTTTTGAACGTGTTGCTCAACCATCGATATGGGTTTGGCAAGGTCGCTTTGTTCTTGATGCAGTGGTTTTGGGATACTGATGGTTTGTACGGCAGGTCATCGTGCTCGGTACGTTGTCTACCTCTATGACTTTCATCAGGAAGTGAATGGTGTTCATGGTGTTCCTCTTCCAGGGTCTGTACTTCAGATCATCGGGTATTGTATTGAGGCGTCCACGTTGCCTTTTCCAGCATTCGTGCTGGGATATGCTATCAATGGTGTCGGTATGGCGTTGCAGGTCCGTTGCTTGTGTTAAGGGTTTTCGTTATTCCCAGATCCCTTTCTAGGACGCTCAAGCGAATGGATTCGTGGCTTGCCTCAAAGATAACGCCGAAACCAAGATGGGAATCTTGCATGCAGTACGTTTATTCATTCGTTCTCGGATTTTGCTGAATGAGCGCTACTAGGCTTATGGTATGGGCCCGTTGTGCATTGTCTTTGGGCGGGTACTCATGTGTTGAACGTTGAAGGGGCTGGTGCACTCTCGTCGCCACTCGTGGCCACCCAGTTTGCTCAGCTTCCACATTGGTCTTTCCACTATCTCGTCTCGTTGGCTATCGCGTTGGTAAACACCGCCTTGCTGGTCTCAGTCTTCCGCTTGAAAAGCCAAGATGGTCCGTTCCTATTACGATTCTTGCGTACTCAGCCCTCACATTACGTGGAGAGTGCCTGGCTCAGGTTGGGCAGCCCACAGGAGAGCAGCATCAAAGCGAAAACAGTCACTTGAGACAGATACTTTCATTGAAGGAAGTCCACCTCCTTGCGGTGTTTATTCTCGTCTATGTAGGTGTCGAAGTTACCCTGGGAGGTATGTTTGTTATGCTTTTGCATATTCTGCACCGGGTTCACGATGATGTTCAGGCTGGATTGTAACGTACATCATCGATGTCCGTGGGGGTGGCCCATCGTCTGGGTATATATCATCGGGATTTTTTGGAGGTATGTCACATCCAAGAAGAGTCTATATCGCTCCTACTTATACGTCGACGAACAGGTCTGATGACCGGTCGGGTTGTGTTATTGTGGCTCAACCAAAAGGTATATCCCCTGTGCCTATTACCGCTTATCATGTCTCATTGTTTCAGGTGGGGGAACGGAGGGTCATGTATATTTACGCTCTTCTGGCCATCGGATTGGAGTTGGTGGTGTGGTTGGTACCATCGCTCATCGGTGGGGCCGTGTCCGTTTCGATCATCGGTCTTCTGCTGGGACCAATGTATCCAATCACGATGAACCAAGCTGTACGGGTATTGCCAGCATGGCTGCTAACAGGTAACGTCCTTTGTTGGCTCTCAGCCCAAAGATGTGGGTTACTCAGGTGGGCGTCATAGGATCGATTGGATGGATCGCTGGTTTCGGTCAAGCGGGATCAGCGTTGTTGCCATTTATGACGGGCGTGATTGCGTCCAAGACAGGCATTAGCTCCCTGCAGCCCTTGTGAGTATGACCTATCTCGTGATCTCTCTCCGCGGGGCAACGCTTACGGCGTGCGTGTACAGGTTGGTGGCGATGATGGTGTTCATGACCATGCTCTGGGCGTTCGTTCCCAGCAAGGGATCACGGCGCACGGATTGATGACGCGACGGGACAAACAGATCAAAAACCAAAACCTGTACTGATACGTGTTGTAAAAATATATTGAATAATAAGTACTCAGTACCAGGGAGGTAGCTCTAAATGAATGTATATTCACCTCAGTGGTTTGGGAAACCAGCTGAGGTGTCTAACTACGAAGCGAAGGTTCGAAATAGTCCATGATTACCTAATACGGTGGCTGTACGACCGCACACCGTTTGTCAACTCCGGAAAATATTTGAGACATGCTTCACAGGGTGGCGATGCAGGGACGCACTTTGTATGACAGGCATCTTTCGTCATTGATTTTTTTGCCACGATTGTTGCAACGGTGAGAATAACCTCCTTTCATTGTGCGCCCCGCCTGGCACAGGATACTTTCCCTAGAACCTCTCTGCACCGCGTTTGGAGTCAGTTCCATGTTCGCGTTGGTGGCGACGGAACGCTAGCTGATTCAGAGTTGCGCGCCACGTTTACCTCGCAACCCTATGCAGGGTGAGATATCTCAACGGCTGGAATATGTATATGCTGTCCTGAAGCTGCCCGTGGCACCCGTTTCGGAACCGGGCATCCTCGTGGGAGGCACGCACTAGAGTCACATGGCGATCCTCGCGCTCCACGCATAACATTCGGTATACGCGATTCTTTTGGTGTGTATGCGGTGAGTGTATCACCATGACCGTGCATGTTGGGCGTAACACTGTTCCGCCAGCAAACGATCAGCGCCAGCCCATCTGGTCACCTCGACGTGTGTCTATTCTCTTTTGTCGACGGACAAGTGACATTCGGTGGGTACACCCTCATCGATGGCATCACGCACTACGTCGGCACGTCAGATCGTAACGTGTGTACCATCATTGAGGCAGCGGCGTCCTCGGGGTTCATATGTGAGACATGTATGGTCTAGATCGTGCTCTCTCGTGTCAGGGACGCCATGCATCGTTGACGAATCGCGTTGGTCGTGTTCTCCTACCATTCCCCACGCGGATTGGCAGTTCGTCGCCGT
>JBBPQH010000233.1:11047-22697 GCA_038092475.1 Boletus tomentosulus
ACGACTACAGGAGGCGGTCATGCTAGGTCCCTCAAAAAACATGAGACACGCCAGCCCTGCCTCGGTCAAATCTCACTTGCTGTAAACGCCAAGCCAGTTGATGCCAATCAAGTAGTGTACAGTAGGAACGAAGGAAACAAAAAAAAAGCTACAGACGAGTGACGTATGTTACACTCACAGCAATCAAATAAAACCAACGATGAACGATCAAACGCACAGCGCCTGACCAGGCTCAACCGCCGCCCGACCCATGTGCTCATCAAGAATGCATCATCACCGCCAAACACAGATCCAGCTGTTTCAGCGTCGGAATCAGCGCCGCATATTCTTGCCGGTCCGCCTTACTGATCGTCACCTGCGTACCGTGAATCTTGAGCGTCTCGAGCGGACAGCACGAACGCTTCAGGAACGCCTTGAACGCGCTGTGCCGCCACGCGCTCGGGAGGATGTCTAGGTCCCGGATCGTCAGCTGCCTCAGCGCGGGCAGGGTGAGCGCGTCCAGGAGGGAGCCGACGCCGTACAGCACCACGACGTCGAGCGAACGGAGCCGGGTGTGCGTGAGAGCGCGGGGCGCGTCGTGCCGCGAGACAAAGACGGGCGAGAAGCTGAACTCTTCGAGGTGCGGACAGAGCGCGAGGAGGGCGAGCACGATCGGGCCGTCTGTGACCTCCCGCGGGCTGGGCGCACGCCCGAGGGTGACGCGCAGCTGCGTGAGATGCGTCCAGCCGGGGTTGAACGCGGACAGGATGTCCAAGCCCAGCGTGAGCACGTTGAGGGTGAGACTGCACAGCTTCGGCGAAGGCTGAACGAGCGCCATCTTTTGCGCGGTGCGCAGGTCGCCGTCGAGCGTGAGGTGCTGGAGCATGGGCGCGTCCTTGAGCAGCAGATCCGGCGCGGTGGCCTCGTCAAACGTGATGTGGAGACGTGCGGCCCGGCTCATGTACGGCTGCAAGAGCTCGGTCACTTCGTATCGCCATACCGGGTTCATCGGCGGGCGACGCGTATCGACGGCAAGCGACAGTGGACAACTTCTGGCACGGGAGAGCCAGTGGTGATAATAGAACACGCCCTGTCGCTGTATCCGCTGACTCGGTCGGATCGACAGCGAGCACCACAACCTCGGCGTTCCCAACGCCACTTTTCGCCACCTCCTGCAGACAGCCAGCATCAACAGCGGGGCGGCGGTCGTGTCCGGCTCGATATGGGAGTCAGCGGGCAGACACCGTAAGAAGATCTCCCCGAGAATCTCCGTGGGTAAGCGCCGCATGCAGGATATGAGGCCCTGATGGGCTTGCTTTGAGGCAACGATCTGATTGCGCTTGTCAAGGAGCTGCTGGTGGACGTTGCGAACGCGCTCCATGACCGACTCGACCAAGGCGAGCTCGGCGGTGACATCATCGAGCTGGGCCTGCCGCTGGGAGATGATTTCTGTGACAGCATGGACGTCTTTTGCAGATGCAGCGTAGTTGGTATTGCTGTACTTTGAATAGGGCGTATCGAAATATGGAAACTGGCGCCGTATCCGAGTTAGAACTGCCGGCACCGAAATGAGAGAGAGAAAACACTGACGTTGGCACACGGATCGGGGAGCTATGGAAAAGGGGCGCAGAATGAGAAAGACTGGCGACAATGGACTCGGGGAAGGCTACTCACCAGTGCTTGCAGGAGTTCGTCGACCGACATGGGATAGCGACAAGGAAAGCTCCCAGTGCGACAGTGATAGGCCTGCATGAGATGCTGGTCAGTGAGAAGAAAGGAAAGAGAGGGCGTGTTAGTGGAGCGCCACCGAGCACCCATGATGGGCACTGTCGCTGGTCCAAGGGCGAGGAAAACACGACGTACTTAGCCGTATAGGGACCGTGACGTGATGAGGACGATATAGTATTTATTGGCCCTGCGAGACAGGATCGTCGCCTTGCTCCTGTTGCTGTCTGCCGTCAATCGACACAATAACTGAGGGTGAGATAATTGCCTAGCCGGCATCAAAATGCAAACGGCAAGAGACGTCTGATACTCGTCAAGTCATCATCAAGACTTACAACGGACAACCTGGTCATGTCGCAGAGTTGGAACTTCTAACGTGTATCACAACGTGTTACGAAACCAATACAAATAAAACCAGCACACAGATCCAATCCGACATACTAATAATGGTAGAGTGTATATTCGAGAAAAAAAATAGTCTGCAGTTTCATGCAATCCGTCTAATCGCGTTCATCATTGCCTCCACGTTGATCGGCACCTCACCACTGTCTTTTTCGCTCGGTGGCACCACCGAAGGAAGTTTGTCGACGTCATGTTGCCTAGAGTAAGAAGAAACTCAGACAACATTTCCCGTCGCGTACAAGCACCACTCACCGTGCCTCCCACCAAGCAAAATAACGCATATTCAGCGCTCGGACCGATACTTCTAGATCCCGTACAAACACCCCAGGCGGGAACATCTCCATCACCGTCGCACGCGACGAGGGCGGCATGTGCACGCAATCTGCCATATGATCCCCATACACGCCGAGCACGATCTTCAAATCCAGTCAAGATCAGCCACATCGATCTCCCTTCACGACAGTCCACATCTCACCGTACTCTGGGCGATCGCTGTCATACGTTCCACCCAAGACCCCTCCGTAGATACGATATGCACTGTATACTCTCTCCCGAGTCGACCGAGTGCCTTGATCAACGCCTCGTGATCCGCATTTCTCAGCTTTGGTCCATAGGCCGCATCCTGATGCGACAGATACGTGATGACCGTGCTCGTCTTGGTGAACCACCCTCGCTTTGGCGCTTCCTCCGCTACGTTCAGAAACCGCGCGACGTGGCGCCGTATCGGCTCCCACCATTCCTTTGCAACCTCGAATTCGAGTAGCGGGGTTGCAAACGGCGGCAGGTCGGCCCTCGCACGGTGCGCTGCGCCTTGATCCGCAACGACGACGCGTTTCATGAGGAACGGGACGTGTAAGAGTGCATAGTCGGCCCAGTCTTCTTGATACATGAGCCCGAGGGTCGGAAAAGCTGCTTTGACGAGAAAGGGGTGGAATCCGCTCGGAGACCGGTGGCGCAGGATAATAGGCCCACTGGGGTCTGGTTTCTCGCCCATAAAGGTGGGCACGTGGGGATAAAAGACACGTCGGGGTGGTGGGAGGGTCAGCGCGTCGGCAGCAAGGGACGTGTCGAGCGCGCTGTACGTGCGCCAGAGGGAGAAAAGTGTGTAGTTGCCTGTTGGCGATTGTGAGCAGAGCGCTGTGCGGTGAGAAACGAGAACAAACTCGGGGCTGCATCTGTGACGAGCCAGCTGACACCATGGATGCTGAGTGGACGGTGAGCAGACGTTTGCAAGGACGATAAGTCACACGCACAGTCCGCCAAAGGAGCCCAACGTCTCCCTTGCTTGGGCGCTGGAAAGTATCTGCCAATCAGCGGATCGCGGGACATCCTCGCCGGATGAGGCGATGGCACCCAGTGGGGGAAAAGACGGGTCATCTGTGACGATGAACAGCGTGCCGTTCAGCATGAATACATTGTCCATGATTGTATGTCCTACACAACGTCTGAGCACAAAGCACTGGATAAACCAATGTGAAGCATACCTGGAACATGCTTTAACAGTGTCGTCGTTGGAACCTCTTCACCCCAGTCCAAGGTCCCGTCATTGACACCGACAGACCCAAAAATCTGTGGTTGAAACGACACTGCGATGGTGTCGTCGTGAGTTTGCTTGTGGGCGTTTTTTGCAACTTGTGCCTCTTCTCGAGTCCAATTGCCGTATATCAGTTCGTCCCAATCAACATTTTGAGTTTTCGAGGCGGGCTGGGCGGTTTGACTGGGACCATGGGCGCCGAACGAGGTCTCGAGGTTGTAAAAAATGACGAAAGTGGTGAGGGAGAAGAGGACGAGAGATATTTCTCGACGACTGGGTGGAGAATACCACACCATCAAGCAGATGGTCAAAGTCAAACACTAACAAAGGCAACTAACTAATTAACTAGTTATTGACACACTTCCAAGTAGTCTGCACCATTCGACAGCGACGCAATGTCCAGCGTCGTCATGCGCTTCTTTCCCTTTGTATCCTCGGCCCAATTCTCATAAAAGTTGGTCTCATCCCTGTGCGAGAGATACGAGTCTTCGCCGTCGGGTGTGGCAACAAGTCGGCCAGGTCCATCCCAGAAATGAAACGCCTGGCTGTGCACACCATACGACGTCGGCACCACCTCGAGAAGGTCCCCCCTCGCAATCTCTATCGCAGGAATTTCCGATGCGGGTAGTCCAATCAAATACGCCAACAAGCACCGGATCACAGACGAATGCCCAATAATCAAGAGATCTTCTTTCTCCCGCTCCAACTCGATCAGTACTTGTTCCAGACGCACTTTAAAATAACATGTGACGAGCTGTGTTGGAGACGGATCGATATGGAGGCGTACCAGATAGATCGTGATAGCTTTCGGCGCGTGGCGCACGAAATGCATACGGATCTTTTACGAACCGTGCCCATTCTCCGGGATAAAACTTCTTCGCTTGGTCCGGTGTGAGACCATCCCAAACACCTGGATTTATTTCCGACATCTGTGGCTTCTCAATCACTTTGACCCTGAGCTTGGGGGAACCTTCCTTGGTTGGGGTCGTTGAGTCGGATTCGACCGGCGGCGGAGTCGAGTCTGCGGACAGAGTGGAACTTGAGGATTGTGCGGTCACGAATGGCCAAGCAGTGTGGTGAGCACGACGGCGCGTCGAAGTCCAAATCTTGAAACGCGGTTCGGTGCCATACGGAAGGTTGGACGCTGGGACGTACCTTGAGCCGTCGATCCTCTGGGTTATAACCATGCTGCTCCAGCGCCTTTGCCCTTCTTTCAGTGACAAACTCTCTCAGTTTCTCTGCATACTCCCATCCAGCAGGAGAGAGGTCAGAGTCGGCCTTGTACGAGTGCTCAATGAGGGATTGACCAGACTGAGGGTTGATGTTAGATCCACGGGTCGGTCATGATCAAACAGGGGTCTTACGCGCGCAAAGTAAATCATACGGAATCGATTGTGAATGTTCATAAGGAAGAACACGATACGAGACTATGTTCAGCATTAGTCTTGTATGGCGTGCATACAGGGACGTCTGACCTGCAGGTATCCTCGGATGTTCTACAGAGCAGGAGATTAGCTGGATCATGACGAGAATAGGCGCATATACTCACGTTCACCATGATCTTCTCTCCGACCTAGCAGAGGTCAGCGTATTTTTCACTGGATCTGCGATAACTTACATTGAAGATGCGGATAAACGGCCAGTTGGTCTCCGTGATGGTCTCGTAGGTCTGTTCTCTGTCTTGTACGCGGCCATAGTAATCTGCGACTGCCTTGTCAGGATCCCATCCGCGGTACTAGAACACAATCAATGCCCCTAGCGACGGGAGATCGCAGTGGGACGCACATCCGGAGAAGAGATCTTGACGCTCCGAATGTTCCTCTCGATAATCTCTTTATTGTCGCATATCGACTCTGTACAGAGATCGGTAGTGAGTTGTGACCCCCATGGTTTGGTGGACATTCTCGCCTAGTAAGATGACGTGGATCCCTTCCTTGTCAAACTTTTCTGCGAGGGTCTGTCTGGCCACTCTGGTGCCATTGTTGGCATCGTATACGACGACCTGGCCACCGGCGGCGAAAAAGTCCCAGATGAGTTTCTCGCAGCCTTCGGAGACGCGCTTGCGCAGTGCTAGTGTCTCGGGCGACTTTTCGCCTGATCAGAGTGTGAGGATGTGCGATGTGCAACATGCGACTGCGCGCACCGACAGAGAAGTAATCAGGGGGCAACGACTGTGCACCGCCGAGCGTCTTGCGACGATGATCACCGAGCGAGACGACCAGTGTCTTGACCCCCGTCCAGCGCAGATAGCGCTCGAGTGCGCGGGATATGTGTGTCTTTCCACGCGCGGGTAGTCCGACGGTCAATATGAGTATCTTACCCGCATGCCAGAGCAAGCCAGAGGCCGTCGTGTAGAGCGGGGCTGCCATGGTAGAGAACAGAGATATAGTGATTACATAATCGACCACAAGCAGCATGGTATTATCTAGTCTCCCAATTACTTGCCATTGGGTACAAATAATGATGTCGCAACAGCTTTATAGTCTTCCATCTCCTGATCGAGCTGTGCGAGCGTCTTTTTGACGCGTCGTGGACCCTTTTTTTGTCGGCGTCGCGGCGCAACTGCAAGAGGCGGCCGAGCGCTCGACACCGTGCGATGTTTGCGTGCACTGGACAAGCGTCGGTCGAGGGCATGAAACGCAACGGGATCCTTACCCGGCTGAGGCATTTGGCGCGGGTGCAGATGGCGGGGCATTTGTGGCAGCGATGGCGCCGAGGCGGCCTAGTAGGGATGGCTGCGACTGTGCAGGAGGGGGGCTTACCGCCTGATGTGCCGAGTCCACTATGATTTCAATCTTTATGGGACGTCCTGGACATGCGGTGTGGGATGGATGACTGCGGACGACGAAGGATGCTTACGTCCGTCGATAAACTTGCCATCATACTTTTGACGAGCGACGGCGGCATCACCAGCACGCTGAAACGCGACGACGGCCATGCCTTTTGAGCGGCCTTGAGAGTTGTAGATGAGAAAGACCTCCTTGAGAGGCCCGACTGTCTTGCGAAACAGTTCCTGTTGGAAACACGCGTCTGGGAGAGCGAACAAGCAAAGAAAGGGGACTTTCCTCGATCTCGAGTTCGCCAACGTCTGTGGGGAGATGGCTAAGGAGGATTTTGCTGCCATTGTCTTTGGGTTTCTGGTCACGCCATGCGGGGGGGACAAGACCTGCTTGATTTCCAAGGAGGTGTCGCTTTGAGCTGTGATAGTTTGCGATTCGAGACTGCATTTGTTTCAGAGCCAACGAGGACACGCGATCACATACATTAGCACCAAACACGTGCAAATAGCATGTACAAGATCGGGCCGAATATCCGACGTATCACGTGCGACAGGTATCTTGATCGAAGACAACTGCATGCCAGGTTTTTTCTGTACCACCATCTCGTCTTCTCGACCATCCACAGCGAGGCCGTCTAACGAGACAAAATGGACCAGATTCAACATCAGGATCACCAGCAAAAAGACTTTCTCGCCCTGTTCTTTCCCGACTCCAACCCCGACCAGAATCGCACACAGGACGCTCAACCAGACATCTTGTCCAATCCACAGCTCCCCCCTCATCGCTTACCAAATAACCTCCAAAATCTCTCGGGATCGAGCAATACCTCCTTCAACCAGCAGCCACTCGATCTCATGTCCATGTCAAACTTGATCTCCCTCCAGCCCTTGGACTCTCCTCCTACAACCCTCCCTTCTCCCGCAGCCCTCACTCCACAGATGTTGTTGGAGCAACAATACAAACTCACCCAGTTGCATCAGCTTCAGCACCTCCAGAACCAGATTCAGAACCAGATCTTTCAGCAACAGGCAAGTCTCCTTCCCTCGCAACTACCGATTTCCCTTTCTAGGTGATCATCTTACAAACACTAATTTTACCTTGACAGCTGGCCCTTATCAGCGGTCAGACATCTCTTGCAACGCATGAAACTAATTCTGATCCTCAACGCGACCCGGTTTCTCCCTACAATGGTCTTCCAACTCCTTGTACGTATATTTCCTTATTGCGCTCATATTTCTTATCCCCTTTTCTTCCAAGTATCTTCTGCCGAGATAAGACCTACCAATCCAGACTTTATGTCGCGCTTTAATCCCCCGTTCCAGAACTCACAGCAATCTGTCTATAATTCTCACGCCCTGGACACCATGCCGTTCCCTTCGCCTCAGGAGCAATCCACATCTACTGCGCACTATATGAGACATCCTGGCTTAGCTTCCGCACCCGCCAACATCGCTTTTCAGTCTTTTCCTTCTCCATCTGATCTCGACATTTCTCCGCTCACCAGCCCATGGCTCGAGGCTCATCCACAACCACATCATAATAGACCTGCCAAACGCACGGCATCTCCCTCTGGGGAGGATTCTGCTCGCGTATCCCGAAAACGTTCCACCCCAATTGTGCCTGCCTCAATCAAGGCCCCTCGGAACGTCAAATCTGCCACCTCTACGCCGCTCTTACGTTCCACCCGAGGTCGTCGGAATAGCACTGTCAACGAGACAGATTCACCGTCTCCAGTAGATCTTGCGATGCCCCCGCCTGCGCCACCCAAGAATCCTTCCTCTCCACCTTCCGTGTCTACAAATACATTGGCCGTGCCGGCTCAAAAGGACGTTCGCATCACGCCCGTGACTCCGGCGAGTATCATGAACTTGGGTCGACTCAGTGTCAGCAGCAGTCTTGCACCAGCGGCTCGGCCGCCCCGGGCGGATAAAGGCAAGGAGCCCGCCAAGACCAAGGACGTCACGCCAGTACACAAGGGATCTCGCAGGGTGGGCCTTCCGCTGATTAGTCCTGGTCCCAAACCAATTCTTCCAGGTACGGGCAACACGTCCATTCACAACTGACACAAAACATGCGTATGCTAACGCTCAAGCAGCTGGATCGGCCGCTCCACCAAGTAACCCGTCGACGCTCTCTCCTCTGGCACCCCCTGCTGCGCGCAAGTCGCATAAAGATGCAGAACAAAAGCGCCGGGATTCACTCAAGACGGCGTACGATGACCTACGTATGTTGTTGCCCCCAATACCTCTCCCGTCGGACGACAACTTTCCCGACGAGCCAATTTTGCCTGGTGCCCTTCCTCCACGTGGGCCACCCAAGGCGGGAGGTGAGGGACCAAACAAGGGCGTGAGCAAGCTGCAGCTGCTTCGTTGCGGGAACGACCACATGCGTACGCTCAACGCCCGTGTTGACCGACGTGACGCCGAAATCGCGGCACTGCGACGTGAGGTGCTCCGGTTACGCGCGTTCGCAGGAGACGAGGCGCACAAAAGTGACGTTGATCTAGACCATGATCTGGATGCGGTTGAGGCTGGGCATCCTCGGCTGGCGGTTTTGGACGAAGAAGGTGATGACGGTGAGGATTGATGGTTGCCTGGTGTTTTGGTTGTCTGTATGTACCATGTACCATGTTGACTTCATTATGCCGGTCCTCTTTTGTTTCGTGCAGAAAATATAATTTTATGCGTGGTTGTAGCTACGATTTTCCTTTTTAGGGATGATTTTCGTGGAATTCGGAGTGTGAATTCATTGCAAGGACGTCTCTACAGCGCACCGTCATTCGCCTTGAAATGTCCCAAGCAGTGCCTCGCAGTCCCCTGTAAGTCCATATCTCGACGTCGATGCCAGAATGTCATACGATTCACGTATCAAGCACGATCGTGTTTCTCGTTCATGTCGCGCTCGAAGCGCCGCTCGTGGTGCAGACGTTCTTCTCGCCAGCATCTCTCCCTTTTATGCAAATGACGAACACGACGATCGTGATACTCAAGGCAAGCCTCTCCGTCTTTCCTCACTCATACACCGCCGGACCCGCGTGACGCGTATGCAATGTCCAGCTGTACGCCGCCATCGTCGCCGCGACGTGTATCGCCGCTACACTTGTATACTCGCTCCCAGGTGCGCCTCAAAAGATATGCCCAGACGACACATTGACATACGCACACGTGCGTCTCAGAATTCCTCCCCGGAAAACGCGCCCTCGCGATCGCGCTCTGTTTCTACCACACCGTCGTGTCCACGGTCCTCCTTCAAGCCCCGCGGTTCATCCCTCATACCTTTGGCCCGTGGTTCGAATCGTGAGTTCTTTCCTATCGTGTAGTTGGCATGGGAACGCTGACGCGGTTGGAAACGTAGGATGAACGTGACGCCTGAAAATCTGTGGGGGACGTGTCATGGGCTGTTGGGATTTATGATGGTTGTTTGGTGGCATTTGACGTTGCAGCACGCGAATCCGTTTCAGGGGAGGACTTAGGCGTCGCTCCTGTGTTCTTTTGGTGAATCCTGCACTATGCATCGCATGTCGTGTGGGGTAGGGGAACAAGGGCGAGCCCAGGGCTTCCGAGGGTGATAACGTTTTTATAATACCTTTGTAGCAGCCCGATAGTCAATCAATGCGCTTATGTTATATAAAGAGCGAAGAGAAAATGTGTCCCGTTTAGCTCAGTTGGTAGAGCGCGTCACTAGTAATGACGAGGTCAGTCGTTCAAGTCGGCTAATGGGAATGTTTTTATGGCCTGCTTAACGCCCAACCCAATTGTTTTCTTGTCCTTTTTTCCAGGATGATCTAGATTTTTCTTCATGAGGTTACAGGTCGTGCAAATTCGTCGTATGGTGGCTTGGCCCACTGACAGACCCAAGGGCGAACATTTCCATATGGTCCACATATTTAAGTTGCAATGCGCTGCAGTGGTGCCTGCATGCAGGCCCCAGGCACTCCAAACCTCTTGATCCGAACAACTACAAGCTCCACACACGCAAACGGAACGGTTCCAGTACGTCCTCGGCAACATCCCGCGGCATAACTTTACTGTGTCTGACCAGCTGTTGGTCTCACCTCGCTCACTATTTTTTGGATTCTTTTTTCGCAAAGGGGGCACAAGCATTTCGGGTCTCAGTTCTCCGAGGCGTGCTTTCTCCCGTCTAACCCGCTGGTGGGTCTCTAAGAGTCGGTGATCACCGACGCGGCGGTAGGCGAGCGTCGGACGGAACAGTACACGGTGCACCGACTCTTCACGGGCATCGTGTCATCACACGTCCGACGGCCAATCACGTAAGTCTGCTCCTCCCCTCCCAAGTACCCCTCTTTGTGCCCGTGCGCACACGAGTCTGACAATGTGCTAGGGTATGCACATGGCAGTATTACGTTCTCGATCGTCACCTCGGGTAGACCGCCTGGTGAGAGAACCCGAGCCCGCCGGATGTGTGCGCGTGCCGTACAAGGTGCGTCTGTGCGCTCCATTCTACACCGCCATCCGCTTATTTTGATTCCTTTGCGGCGCGGGTAACATTGTACTCGATTGGCGCGGGATTTCTATTTTATTTTTGGATGTCTCGCCACGTCTTCATTGTTGCTTAAAATGAAAGGTGAGTCAAGTCTAACCAAACGCAAGGCCGCCCATTTGATGTGACTCTAGTCTCGGACCATCCGTTTTTGGCGCCTTTTCGAGCTCGGGTGCTTCCGGCGAGTTCTAGAAAGTGTTTACAACATACCTGGTTTTTGGCCGGGTACTTCCTAGAACGTCTGGTTCGAGAATGTGGTGGCTCTGGAAACGACGGTAGGAACCCGCATCCAAAAAGAAAGGGGGTGTCCAACAAACAACATGCTTGGACCTGGATACATCCAAAAATGGAAGCGCACCAAAATAACAAATGAGAAAGGTTCAAATCTGTCAGGTAAAACATGCTAATTGGATCCGTGACATTCATGGATCTTACCTCTGAGTCAGACACGCCGCAACATGTTGAGGACTTTCTTCGCCCAGCTTTAGAAGCACCGTGTGTCCGATGGCGGACATGTCAAACCGAAGGCTTGGATGGACCGGGACACGGACCAACCTCATGCAATCGACCGTCGCTCCTCGCAGATCGTACGCGCGCCCTGTGAACCCCAGTGGCCTGGTAACGACGGACACGGAATTTTCAAGGAAACCTTTTACGAGGCAACCTCGAAACAATCATTTTCGGATCTTTCAAAGTTTCGAAGTCGTCGGCATCTATCCGATCGTTTCTT
>JBBPQH010000234.1:0-22640 GCA_038092475.1 Boletus tomentosulus
AGTGCTTTCGCCCACGCAGAACAACCATCCAGAAAGAGATCACGTCCTGTATCGTGGAACTGAGATTATGAGCAACATCTTTCAAAGACAACGTGCCTTTTGCAACCCGATTACGATCAGCGCGCAGAGTGGGACTGAAATCGAAGTGAGCAACGCGAAGATGGTGACGACAACAATTCGATCTTACGAGCAGCGGGGAGCATATACGTGACGTCAGTTTGAAGGTCGCTCAAGCAAAGTATGGCAGCGCTTCATTCGGTTCGTTATGGGCACGTTCTTCAAATGAGGCAGACTTACGTGAAAGTGACGCATGTGTAGAGGCAAAAGAGGCCCACCCGAAAACATACCGAACGTGACGGCGTGCGAGTAGCGAGTGGAAATGACGTTCTGATGGTCTTCCATTGACGGTAGTATTGGAACGTCATGACAGCTGGCATAAATTTATGAAGTGAACTATGGGCGCACCACAGGCACGCACCTTCCAAAGCAAGGATAATCACCATTACTGCGGCGCAGAAGGACGGGACGACGGCGACCCTGCACGTAATGGTTAGCATGGAGATACTAATAGTGCACGAATCAGCTGACGGGTGGCCAAGTTGGATGAAGCAATATAGCCCATTAGATGACACTGTGTGCGCCTGTAAGATAATAAACTAGTATATATCAAGATCAACCCAGTCCGGTCCGAACACGTTGGGTACTCACAGTCGCAGCGCTCGCCGAAAAGACGACAAAGACTAGGTAGGGCGTGCCTAGCATCTGATACGAGGCGTTAGAATGGAAAAAGCTCCCACATGGGGCCGAGGAATCAGATAAGTACCAATATCAGATACAGCATCCGAGGAACGCGGCTAAAGGCAGTGCACTGGGTACACTGTTGCAAGGTCGTCCATATCTGCAAGATAACGCGTTGATCAGTGACCTCCGAGGACCCTTGACTGATCCCTCACATGAACCACGATCGCCAATCCGGCAACGACTGCCCTAATAAGCGTGCCATGGGCTTACAATTGTCAAAGTCGTCAAAGAGACGCAACATACATCGGGGCTGCTCCTTGAACCATGCTAGCTTGCACCATACATAATATTGTCGAGTCTTGACTGTCTGTGCCAGTCCCGGCATATAAACTATATATTAGTGATGAATCATCTCGCATCCATACATGATCCCATCACTTACAACAGACAGTAGATGATTGAGTAGATAGTCCAGGCAATGCAAAAATTGATGATGGTCGGGTGCCACGCAACCTTCTTGCCAATTGAAACAGTCAAAACGACAATCGGGAGGCCAACCTGACCCCCACTAATGAGCAGGGCAAGATATATGGAGGTCAAGTGCTGAAGATCAGGTGGATATGAGTTGTCTACTTCAAGCTGCGCTAAGTCCATCATATAGCCAGAACCCTTGGAATGCATACCAGGCATTGTATCCCACGGACGACGGATGCGAGAGACAGGGCTGGAAGTGTAGTCCCAGCAACTATATGAACTCGACCACGAAAGGGGTTGACGGTCGGCTGGTGTGCGTTATAGTAGGGTGCGTGAAGATGTCATGGAGGGCGTAGGTCAAGCTCCAAGTCCCGGATGTGCCCGCACATAAATGTGGGGTGCAACGAGGATCACCCTGATAGGGATATATAACCCATCGGCGTGTACAACTCACCGGAAGAGCACACAGATCCGTATAAATGAGTGACCTTAAAATAGGAATATGCGACTGCCGGGATGTGCGTTCGGCATTTCAAGTTTAGATAAATGAATGATAACGCGAGGCAAGATAAGTGATGGAGCGGCATGCGCCGTACATGATGAATTTGCTCTTCTCCAACCATCAACGAGCGTCAATGAGTAAAAGGGGAAAGCGCGATGATGGCGGAGCAAGTTCGACAGCGGGGACAAATTGGGTATCCACCACAGGCACACCGTGCGTCAGTAATCCAGCCATCTTATCGTCCTCCTGTGTAACAGTTTCGCACGTCGTGGGTATAGGCGGCAGGAGCGCCGATATAAGCATTTGCGTCCTTGCAAGGCATTCCAACGCACTGCGGTCCGGGTCATGTTTAGAAGAGTCAGCCACCTATAACAGGGCAAGCGTATTAGCGAAGCATGTCGTATAGAATGACAGGATATGACATACTTGCGACCGCAATCGGTCGATGCTGTGACGCAATGCTGTAGTTTCCGCATTCTTCCACTTGACGGCAAGGTGGAGTAAGAGTGAAAGGTCATACAAAACTTGAAGGTCCCCGTCACCGATGCTCTGGACGAATGCGGCCGAAAACTTGGCAATCATCCGTTGAGGTGTGATCATCAGATATGACTTGTGGTGACTCATGCCCAGGTTATGTATGGAAGAAGAGAGTAAGTATAAACATTTCATCATCAACGGAGATGGTTGCAAACACGTGGATTCTATACTGCAGTTAGCATAGCAGGGGATGCAACAGCAAAAAAAAAGTGGATGTACCATGGCGGTGTGTCTGCATGTTTTCGACATAATATGCCACCAGCTTGGAAATGACATGCTCCTCCCAATATGACATGATTCGTTGAAACAGCGCATTCATTTCTTCTCGAAAGCCTTCAGAACACGGTGTGAATATTCGCCAAAATGAATATATATTAACAACTCACTGGTTGCCACAGCCTGATCACATCCGATATTGTAAACGAAGGGTGATATAGAGAGTTCTTTCGCTACGTGAGCATAAAAAACAAGTCTGCCCATCGGCGCGTCGATGTCTTTTGGGGTTTAGAGAAAGACATATCGTAAAACATTCAACTTACCAGGACTAGCCATGAGTTCTTCAGAAGACGTTTTGAGTGTTGACGCCACACTGGCACACAGTGCCTGGGCTTCTGGACCGTACGCTGCAGTGAGATCATCGACCAACTTCCTGGAGTAGGGAATGTATGAGCATTGCAGTACAATCACAGCCGTCGCGACGTACTCGCTACTTTCAATATCCGCGGACATTCTGGCTAGGTCCTTCTGCAAGGAGGTAGCAACATCTTCCAGGGTTCGCAAGGTTTCGTGCAGGCGTGGAGCTCTCCCGCGGAGTTGCCGCGTTAGTGTTGCCTTGTACGTGTGGAAGCTAGGATCAAGGAACGAAGATCCAGGTCCAGATGAAGGTTGAAGAGCCGGCGGGGAGCAGTACAGGCTGCAAAGGGGCGAAAACATATCTAGGTGACGTGAGTAAAAAGTATCCACAGGGTCTAGATGGCTGCCACACCATTTTCATCATCGGATTCTGAAGGGCCGAGCGCTCGAAAGAAATCTTTCTCAGAGCGTACGAGTGCAGCCTTCCAGATATCTGTGATCCGTATACGGAATAATTCGTCCAGCAGCTCGGTGAGAATGGCTATTTCAGAAGTAAGGAGGCCCGAATGTACCACCCATTTCCGCAGCGATGATCGGACCTTCCAAACGATGCTCGCTACATCGAGCGATGCAAGCCATTTGTTGAATGCACCACGAAGGTTCGCTATGGATAGATCAAACCAACTGCCCAGTCTATCATGCAACACTTCCTGCGGAAGTGAAGATGAAGCAGACGATAGATCAACAAAAGGTCGATATGATCGGATATCCGCAGGCAGGAGAGAAACATAGGTAGACGAAGGAAGCGAGTTTAAAACTGCTTCAGTGTTCAAAAGCAGCTCGGGAGGAAGGGTGGATGAGAGGGTAAATGAAGGCTGTGACTGGATGCTGTCTAGCACACTTTCTGACAGAGAACGTGCCGACGCAGAGGTCCCAAAGATTTCGCGGGCGGTGTAAAGTGTGCGAGAAATTGTCTCTAGAGTCGTTCTTGTGGCATTCTTGACAACAAGTGCTGTGGTCTTCGCCAGAGGGTTTGCTGCCCTTTTCGAATTCCCTCGGCTATCTGGGGGACTACCATTCGCTAGAAAGCCATTGGTACGTTGTTCGTGATTATCAAGACCTTTGGCGAGTGAAGTATTGAGAGTCCGTGTACGCTGCGAAAGATAAATAGTCAGAGTCTCCGCAAGTGGTCGAGAGTCCAGAATATGAAGCGTTAAAAGAGTAGCACAGGATTCCTGAGACAAAACTCGTTATAATCTGAAGAGATAAAGGGGATAAGATAGACCGACTTCGGATGTTTTATCGTACAACCTCAGTGACAAGGTTGCCCTGTGTATGATTTGAGCACGGAAATGGGATACAGTCTCCCATTGTCGCTGAATCAGGGGAAATTGTTCCTGAAGGGAGAGTTTTCAGCAGCCCATCGTGCAATTCGTGCTCGTATCTGACCAGTACGTCAATACCATATTGCGTCCAACTCTCATCATCCTGCGTGTCATCACGAATCAAAGCTCGATGAACAACACGCGCGAGAAGGAACAACCAAGCAGCTTGAAAGTACTTTTCGCGTTCAATCAACCGCCATAAATGCTCTGGCGCATCCAAAAGTAGTTTTACATGCGCAGAAAGAACCTGCAACATCTGCAAGTGCGAATCTAAGCGTTAAAGCGGTTAAGGCACGCGAGCGAAAAAGATTGGGCAAACATACCATTCTTTCCACTTTGCAAAACGTGATTTTGCATGATAGGTACTCTTTGCGGCCGAATCGCAGCCATAGTTTCCTCTAGTGCTTCTTGCACGCGCTTCGCAGATGATGCAATGGATATGATTGAGGAAGAAGCCTGCAGTAGATCACGGTATCGTTCCCTACGCTTTCCGAGTGCCGTCAAGAAACGAGACTTATTTCCGACATCTCCACGCACCCAACCATGGTTCGGAGATCTTCCTGCTTTGCCTCGGCATCAGCCCTAATCAGACATTTCGTCAACGAGTCCAGCGTGGGCGAGACACGATGTACCTTAGCTGTGCTTGCCTCGCCTTGACCTCTGTTATGGTGTACTTTGCAAAGAGCTCATCGGGGTCAAAGTCTACGACATCGTCCTGCGATTTGTTGGAAGTGATACTGCTAGACTGCGAAATGACCCGGAATGATAATTTGCTCGTAAGAGGAGAAAGAACGGAAGCTGCGTCTGGTGACCGTAATGAGTCCAACGGTGCTCTGGATGAAGCCAACGAGGCCACTGAGACCGTTGACGGTCGGCGAGCCATGCAATGTTCAAAATGACACGTCGGTAAAAAGCTTCGAGAAAAGCATGGATTACGTAAACGTTGACAACTAGCAATTTCTATGCAGACAAACGAATTCAAGGCTCAGCAAGTGTACACTATTCTCCCTCCGCTTCATCGCTTGCTGCTTCCGCGCCGTCCGTCTCACCCGAACTGGGTTTGCGGTCAACTGGAGGTGGCGCTGGCGTAGCGAGCGAAGACTGAGAAGATCCATTTTGGATGGACGAGTTCGTAGCCGAGTTGGCTAACCGTTGGTCAAGTGCCTTGAGAGCGAGTGCGCTGAAATATGTATTAGATACTTCGGAATTTCCTGGTGATCACAGCATACCGTCGGCGCTCAGCCTCCGCCCGGGCACCGCCAGGAAGTTGGCTGTATCCGGACTCGATATCATGGGGCACGGACGTTGGGATCAAACGGAATCGCGTTGCAATTTTATGGATGGCATTTCCGAATGCTGATAAAACGGGACTAGAGGCGATACGTGAACACACGTCTTTGAAAAGCCTTGGAGACTCACTGTAGGAAAGGAGGGAACCAACTCGTGAGAGCAAATGTCTCGCTCCTATCGCCATAGGTACTGGTGCCACTTCCAATATCTGTATTGCACTTATAGAAGCGCAAATATATCCACGAGACGAACCAGCCAAATTGGATGACGATATACGGACATTGGAAGCCAAGGAGTGTCATGACAGTTGAAAAAGTCATATACGCCATTGGAAGTGCCTGCAGACGGGCTCAAATCAATGAATTCATGGAACTTTGAGACGATACTTACCTTGACGCGCACTTTGAAAACTCCGAAGATCTGGACTTGATGTTCAGGTATCAGCTGCGTGAATGCAACTAACACGCTGATGAAGAGTGCCATTTGGCCGTGATATTGCATGCCATACCTGATGAGACTGAGAGCACGATCAACGGCGAGTGGTCATGGTGTCTTACAAGAATAAGTCCGCGTTCTTGGTGGCGACGAACTCAATCCAGTTAAATGCGAATGCAATGATATTTGGGAACGTCACACAGACGACGATGAATTTTAATGTTTCCAAAGTGCCCCATAATCGTTCAAAATAACGCAACGAAGCTGGTATGACAGCCATTGTCACGAAGAACTGCGAAGCATAAGAGTGCAGGAAAGCAAGGTAATGGACATGAACACACCTCGATGATGGTGACCTCTACCAATGCCGAGGTTACAAATGTCCATGGATAGAAGATACTCCTGCCTGGCACGAGGGTTAGCCATGGTATGTCCACGGTTCCTGTGGTCCAACAGATCCAGAGGTACAAGGATGTAGCGGCGATTGTAGCGGCCGAAAAGGCGCGCGTTACTGGGGGTATCGAAGTAAGATACTGGAAAGGCGTCGACAGAATGGCCATCCCGGAGCTAATGGGTCATGGAAATCAGTTTCACAAGACCAGTCCGGTGCAAGGCTAATGACTTGTGTGTTCGTGTTTTGATGCGCAAGGGTTGTGTTACGTCAGCCGATACTTTCTCCTTTACTCCGTCATCACCTCATGGCCGACTACGACTTCCGTCCCGGAGGATCGCTCAAGCTCAAGGGTGGTGTTGTGGAGGGAGGCATTGTCAAGAAGTATGTGTATCCTTCTGATTGTTGCAGACAATGGCTCAGATCCTCAGGAAGAAGAAATCAAAGTCGAAATCCAAGCTTGACGACGTCAAGGAGCGGGACCGCGAACGAGTCAAAGAACTCTTGTTGAGCGAAGACATTGGCTCAGCTCCAGGTTCCGCATCTGGAAGCAACCGTGCTTCTCCCTCTCCCCCCAATGGAGAAGATAGGAAAACGGATGCTGAGAGGCGATTTGAGGAAGCACAGCGCCGCAGAGTGAGTTTTAGTGTCATGTTCCTTTTAACCAACTGATCAAATCTTTAGCTCTTGGGGAAAGTTGCCAGGATAGCACACAAGACACACAAGGATCGTGTCAATGAGTTTAATACCAAGCTGGAAGCGCTCAGCGAACATCACGATATTCCAAAGGTCGGTTCGTGAAATTCGTGGTCCGTGCAGTCTCTCACGGCATGTCTACAGGTTGGCCCCGGATGAAATCCGCGCAAATCGCGTCGAGCTTGTGGTCGTTCGGTTCTGCGGTGCTCAATTGTGCCAAGCTGTAGCTGTTTCTATGTGGAATATCTTCCGTTTATCCGCACACAAGGAATGATAGAAATTCGGAAAGTTTCAGGGGTCACCGTATTGTGAAATATTTGTTGTGCTGGTTTTGATATAAGTAGTTAATGGATACACCGTTCATAAGTCCGCGACCTCTTTTGACCCTTTTCCTCCACCATTCAACTTGCATCATGTCTGCTGCACAGCAGAAAGGACACATCTGCCCGCCCTCTGATGCCCGCCATCCCGCAGACAGATGGGAGTCGCTCTACGTATATTCCTTCATATGCAAGTTCACCAGTCTGCGTTCAAAGGTTGAGGGGTTAGAGACGCCGATGAAGTGAGTATCCATCCACTTGATGTCTATCAAATACAGCTTGCCACAACTCTCGATTTTACCCGATGGCAGTTTCGAAGACGCCCTCATGATGCCAGAGGCAGACCCCATACTTTCAAAGATATTGCAGCAATTTATACTAAACCTGCGTCCACAAACGCGTAATTTGAGGTAAGTTTGATTCTCAAGTTCGTGCTGCGCGTGGCGAATGTTTCTGGATTCTGCCAGTGTGGATCAACTGTCGTCAACTCTCTCTAGCGTTCTTTCCGATACTTTCAAGACCTCGGAAAGGACCGCTTTTTGGGATGACGAACGCGGAACGAACGTGGACCCCCTCGCCAACTTGGAAGGCGGCTTCTTTGCCGCTGACTGGGCCGTGAAAGTGGGTCTGCTCTCGTAATCATACCAAATACCCCTAAACGCGTAACTTTGGGTTGGAAACAGCTCAAACTTCTGCGGCTACTCGTGGATGTACAGCTCGCGCATTCCACAGAGGTAAAGAACATTATCGATCGCGCTTGGGGCGTGACACAACATAAACACAAGAAAAAAGATCCTGAAAGTGCACCACCAGATGCATCCGACGCCAAGAGTCAGGAGAGGCTGCAACTCGTTCCACTGGGACAAGACTGTTCAAGAAAACGTTACTGGGTTGCGGATGGTCCGTGTGTCTTTCATTTCGCTGTCCTCACCCCATTTCCTATTTGTGTGTATTTGGTGTGAAACCGCATTTTTGGGCCCTTTGTTATCCGGCATTAGCCGTCCTTTATGGGTTCCCGCTGACGCCGTTCTGATCCATCTTAGATTCACCGCGGATATACGTGTCAACCAATCCTTGGAAAGTAACGGCGACATTTCAGAGCATTTCATCTTCCCATGGGGAATACCTGGCAGTCATTGAATCGCTCAGGGCGACTGCTCCTCAAAGAGAGAAAAAGAGTAAGATAGAACAGGCTCACTTGTCATTAATTGAAGCACTTGAAAGTCGGGTTGATACTGTCAATTCTGAACTAGCTGTGAGTACCCCCTCCTTTCCGCCGTAGATAGAAACAAGTAGATGGCAAAGGAGCGTTTGACATGATCGCTGACCTGATATGTAGCGTGTACACAGGGCCCGCCGAAAAATTGAACAAAGGCAGATCCTGTTGGCTCAGGCTGAGATCAGGGAGACGCGGACACGACGCCAGACACGCCGTCCAGACTACGTGTACAATGACGTTGAGAGTGGCGAGGTAGGCATCTACTGTAGGTTCGCATGAACCTCGTTGCTGATTTAATTTTGCTTTGCAAGGACGACGCTGATGAATACAAGTTTGAAGATGAGAATGATGAATATGACGCTTTTGATCACGAAGGCTTCGTCGATCCACGCCCGGAGACGCGGAGTAGACGTCGAGGAGCCGGCGCACTTCCCCAACGAAGGTCTACGAGAGTCGCACAAGGTAAACACAGCTCACCTGAATTTTCGATGCAAGAATGGCGAGGGGAGAGACGGTCGAGTCGGTTGGGAGCGTCAGAAGAGATGCAACTAGACCGTCCGTCGAAACGAGCACGGACGGAGGAGAGCACGACAAGTTCAGGTTCCGTGGGGTTGGCTAGCTCCGACGTGGCAGCCCCAGAGAATGAACAAAAGGCCAAGGGTCAAAGTGCTGCGGTAATGAAGTCCAACGAGGTCCCCATGGAACGAGTGAACGGGAAAAAAAAGAGCAAATTTTGGTACTACGCGGTTGAACCCGTTGCCGGACCCGCGCTCGGTAGCAAAATTCTGGCAACTAGCACGAATGGAAATGGCCATATCGACACTAGTAACGGTTGGTTGCCTTCGAGCCCTGAAGCCAACGACGGGATGGATGTGGATAGATGTGTGGACGAGCCCCCGCCTTCATTCACAGAGCGTCCGCTGCTGTCTGGTGGCGATTGACGGACGACATGTATTTTAAGCATTTGATCTGCGTACATTTCATACCATCCACTAGCATATTTTTTGGTTGAGCATAGTTTACATTGCATTTATTGTCGCATTTATACTAGCCTATGACTAGCGAGATTTTCCTAATTGGTCGGTATGTCAATTGGCGAGTCAAACCTCTGAGCACACCACGTATAGGCCGATGATTGCGCGAATTACAGCCGGTGCGGTGCGCAATACTACCCGTCGTTTCTGTCCTACCCTCCACCGCCGAGCATCCACGCGGGCAGCGATCCCTCCCTCGTCAGACGACGCAGAACTTGTCTCTCTTTTTGATCAACCCCAGAATGGCAGGCAGTCCCGACCACTGTCCGCCTCTGGCATCTTCCAGCATCCTGAATTGACCCACCCCGCAGCCTTTAACGCGCTCGCCGAGTCTACCCTCACACGCGCGCAGCTGCTGACGGAACGCATTTTACGCGCTAACCAATCACGGCACGAGCTTTTTAAAGTGGTCAAGAACCTGGACAGACTCAGCGACCTCCTATGTGGTGTTATTGACCTCGCAGAGCTGCTCCGAAATGCCCACCCAGACCCTCAATGGGTTCAATGTGCGAACGACAGCTACGAGAAGCTCTGCGAGTACATGAATGTTCTCAACACCCATGTCGGTCTCTATCAGGCGAGTTGCAGTCTTCTCTGACCTGTAGCTACTAACATCACCGTAGATTCTTCGCATGGTTCTTAATGATCGCGAAGTCGTTCAGTCTCTCAGTCAGGAAGCTTTTCAAACAGCTATGATTTTCTGGAGGGACTTTGAGAAATCCGCCATAAAGTTGCCCCCAGAGCAGAGAGAGCGCTTCGTTTCCTTGTCTTCTGAAATACTCACTCTTGGTCACGAGTTCGTCACTCAGGCATCTGCCCCCCGTCCGCCAGCGGCCATCGAACCATCAGAACTGGACGGTCTGAAGGACGAGGGCATGGGTGCAAGGCTTCGTCGTCAAGCATGGTCTACTCAGAAGAGCCTTCTTGTATATCCTGGTTCTCACCAAGCATATATGATCATGACATCTGCTCCCAACGAATCTCCACGACAAAAACTCTATATGGCTGCACATACCAGCAGCCAGCGACAAATAGAATGTTTAGAACGACTATTGCACGCACGCGCTGAACTTTCCCGACTCGTTGGATGGGATAGCTATGCCGCTATGGCACTCAGCGATAAGATGGCGAAAACGCCGGGTAAGTGATTTTTACTCAGTGTACCCTACTTTGCCTAACGCGGTTTATCCAATACCAGAGAACGTCCGACAGTTTTTGGATACATCCCTAGATCGAACAACTATACATGCTCGCAATGCTTTACATACTCTCAGATCGCGGAAACAGTTACACCTCAACTCTCAGACACTTCCTATAATACAAGCTTGGGATAGATCTTTTTATTGCCCACCAGAGCCACCAGAACCTCCCATACCACTACCTCCTCTTTCTCTTGGGCGCGTTTTCATGGGTTTGTCGCGGCTCTTCAAGCATCTGTATGGGATATCGCTGCGGCCAGCCGAAGTAGCCTCTGGGGAGGTCTGGCATTCGGACGTCCACAAACTTGAAGTAGTGGACGAGGACGCCGGCGTCATCGGATGGATATATGCAGACCTTTTCGCTCGGAACGGAAAGTCGTGCGGTGCAGCCCATTACACGGTCCGCTGTTCTCGACGGACGGACGATGACGACGAAAGCGGTGATCTCGTTGTCGGAGGGGCGGAGGAGCTCCTTGCTCCTTCACGGAGTTTCGAGGCCATCAAGAGGCACAAGCTGCGCGGGACACATGGAGAGTACCAACTTCCCTTGGTCGTCCTCTTGTGTGAATTCACTCGGCCCACAATCGCCCGGGGACCCACATTTCTGGAATGGCACGAGGTGCAGACCCTATTCCACGAAATGGGTCATGCCATGCATTGTGAGTTGTTGTATATCTGTATCGGCGTCTCTGATGTCAATGGTGTAGCTATGATCGGTCGCACAGAGTATCACAACGTTGCAGGTACCCGCTGCGCAACGGATTTCGTAGAATTGCCCTCCATACTCATGGAATGCTTTCTCAATTCGCCCAAAGTCCTCTCCCTTTTTGAAGCCAACGGTTCCTCGTCCGTGAATCAGACTGGCAACCATCACGAAGATCCGTGCACGTTTATCGACACGCACGGTACCATCTTGCTCTCCGTACTCGATCAGATCTACCACTCTCCCGCCGTGCTCGAGCCAGGATTTGATTCAACGGCTACTCTGGCGAACCTGCACCACACCCGCGGTCTCATCCCACACGCAACGGGGACGTCCTTTCAAACCCAGTTTGGCCACTTGTATGGGTACGGTGCGACATACTATTCGTATCTGTTTGACCGCGCGATCGCATCGCATGTCTGGCGAAAAGTTTTCTCGCCCGAACCACTGAATCGTGATTTGGGAGAAAAGTATAAAGCAGAGGTTTTGCGATACGGTGGAGGCAAGGACCCCTGGGAGATGCTCGGTGCATTGTTGGATGCACCACATCTCCAGGTAGGTGACGAAGAGGCGATGCGGGAAGTAGGTCGATGGAGGGTAGAGGATGGACCTGTGTCAGAGCGACACTAGTTTGCTACCAATTTTTGCATTACTAGTTTATACGATCTCGCCACTGGGTTCTTTCAATGATATCGATATTCCAAGAGAGATGCAGAGAGCAATACCGACAACTTGAAAAGATGCAAATGATGTGTGTAATGTACATATGCAGAGGATGAGACGGAAAAATACATATTTGAATAATGATAGGTAGACTAGTACCAGATACGAGATGTTCATCTTTGTGAATAGCGTCAATACATTGATTCGGTTGATGAATGAAAAGTCTGCTCACAATATGACACCTTCCAATTGCAATTCTTGTTCCATCCGCCGAACCGCCTCTTGCATGGCATGGAATTGATCCAATTTTACTCTTTTCGACGCAAGATCACCATGAGATTGAGCAGTGGGTATAAGAGGAGGTAACTGTAACATGGAGAGGTCCATGTCTGGTAAAGGTTGAAACACTGTAGGGTATTGGGAAAATGTAGAGTCGATGGTAGATTGATACGCGTCTGAACCATCAAGAAGTGACGTCCAATCTATATGCGATATGTCGGGTATGGATGGGTCGAGAAATCCCGTGTGGGGAGCTCCACTTATATTAGATGGAAGCATACTGTCCGAGGAAGCGACGTATGTATCACTTGCAATGGATTGTAGCAGACTATCAAATTCGGATAAGTGGGTCGCTGCAGATACGTCTGTATCTGTGACCGGTATAAAGCATTACTTAAAGGGTACTAGGTAGATGTAATCACTTACGAGGAGGCCACTTCGGTGCATATTTAAGATTTTCGGGGATGCAGTAATCTTTGAACAGTTCCACTTCCCATGACGTAGAAAAGTCTGGCTCGGTAGCGTCAACCGGAGGTGGGATGGCGAACAAAGAATCAAAATTGGTATTGAACCAATCATCGATGGATTCATGTCCGATGTTAGGACAAGGCAAAGGGTCCGACATGGTATGGAGACGGGGAACGGCCGTTAAGCCAACTGGAAATTTTGGCATCCCAGAGTCGTCTACGGCAGAGATATGTCGTTTGGGAGATGGTAGCGCTTTATTTGTCTTAGATTGTGTAAAATGTTCGGAGGAAAGTCTTGGCGAGCCGGCATCCGGAGTGATTAATTCAATACCATCCGTACTCGATGGGGGAGAGGGGAGGTGCATCTGAGATGTCGTGGAAGCCCTACGAATGGTGACATTAACATTACAACCATCGTTTTGAGGTGCAGGAAACGTACCGTAAACGTTTGATGGGCCTCCTGGCAGCGGGAGGCAGATGATTCACTGGTTCTATAGATGATCGATGACGTTTGGAGCCAGCAAGGATTGGGGGTGCAACATCCTCTTCTTCTTCGCTCTCATCCGTTAGAGAGTCGTCAAGTGCGGGTATGGGGGGCCCTACGATGGATCGAGCGGGCGAGGGATACGAATGTTCAGCCGTCTGCAAATCCTTCCAGTTAGCTACATTGGATCCTCTTGTTTAAACCACTTGCACCTTTCCGGGATTCGCTTGCTTGACCGGGCTACATTCTCGGACCTCCACGGATTCCTTGTGTCCGTCCGTCATATCTTTCACCACAGCATCTAGATCTCCTGCGAGAGCGCTTCTAGAAAGGGTCGACGAATAAAGGCCTTCGGCTGCGACCTTCATTGAAATGAACGAGTGTCTGACTTCGGGAGACAGCGTACGCTGCGGATCCTCTTCCACCAAAGCGCGATAAGCTGCGTCTATTATATCAGCCCTGCAGTTTGAGAAATGTTCACGACATAGAGTCGTCCAACCGATCCGCCGGCGAGCGTTGATGAACCAAGAGTTGACGGAAGAGATCTGACAGGACGAAGCAACAGCAATACGAGTTTTGACTTCTTGGGTAGGGTAAGGATTATGCAAGTTATCCAGCAACCACTGATATGCGGAGACGAGGAGGGAAGATGGGCCTTCAGTGCCAGATACCAGTACGTTAGAGCATGCGGAGTGAGAGGCGCCAGAGGTCTTTTCCGGGTGAGGGTACGCGTTGATGTTCAAACGCGCCATTTGATGAATCATGGCGTCACAGTCACTTTGTAACTGAGCCGTGGATAATTCTTCGTCGTGCTTTATATCAAGGAAACAAGTGGCGATCTTGGAAATTCGAGCAGCGACCAAATGAGCGAGGGATAATGTTTCGTGACCAACGTTGCCACTTTGCAGCGCGCTGAGTAGTTCACCTGGAAGCACAGACCACGACTGGTGGTATGATGCAAGCACTTGTGTTCCATCTAGAAGCGAGGTCAGCAAATCGCTCTCTGCCAAATGTAACCTTTGTATCAAGTCGACGTCCTGCATGATTGTGGATTGTGATTCAAGAGAGGAGTGGCAGCGCTTTTCCCAACAGGATTTCAGACAATGCGGACATTGAATATCCTTTGATGATGTAAGCTAAGGCCAGCAACTTCATTGTCTTGCCAGAGATTTCGTTCACTCGTTCACTACACAGCACTTATCATCCTTTGATTCGCCCAACGTCGTCTCTTTCTATGGTTTCCGAGTCAGCGGACGCGTATACTGCTGAATTGCAGACTGTTCTGCGCATCGCGCATGCTCTGAAAGAAGCAACCGCGATCTCTTGCCCACCCAGGTGTTCTCCCCTCACCATCAACAATACCACCGTTGAAACGAGCTCAGTCAATTTACCAAACCCACAACCATTGTTCCCATCGCCTCTTGACTCCGGGATCACTCCTCAAGTTGCTTCCACAGCTAACCAAATATATCAACGGAGAGCAGAGGAGCTCAAGGAACATATTCAACAGTCGATTGCTGCAGCATGTCGTAAAGCAACAGAATCTCCCGCAGTCGCACATGTATCACCCCCTGACCTGTTAATGAAAAGGATCACCTCCATTCTTACAGATGTGTATTCTCGCCGCCTGGAGGAGTGGAAAGAAGAAATCATTCAACGTATTAGACAAGCATCGGACCTGCCTCTCAAGGCAGTTCCGAAGAACTCCCGTACTTTTAATCAGGTTAGTATTCTCGCTCTGCGATTATACATTTTCTCTAAGTACTTTCAGAAATACATTCCGTTACTAGAGCAATTTTTCGAGGAAAACCCATTTCCGACTCACGCGGACAAAATGTTTTTCGCCAAAAAGTCAAATATGGATTATCGACAGATCCATGTATGGGTGAGGGCTCTACTCGCTTAGTCCCCCTTGCATTCATTTACCTTCTTGCTGTTTAGTTTCAGAATCGCCGTAATCGCACCAAAAAGGAGGGGAAAATGCTGGGGAAGAAGTCGACACGGGAGTGTTCAACGAGGTCACTGGACAAACCATCCGAGCGCGTGAAAGGTGACACGGTATTTGATTCCCATGTTCCCAAACCTTCTAAAGCGGGTTCAGAGGGACCATGCAAGGTAAACTTTCATCAATCTTCCCAAATCAGGGTTCTTATTTCTTGGTAGACGGAAATCACACAGAATGACGCTCCGATAAACATCTTTCCATCATATTCTCCACCCCATGCCTTTCCATCGCCTTATCCACCTGTCTGCCATTACGACCCGTTCCCCTGCAAAAACGGATCCGTCCATTTCAGCAAACCAGAATGGAAACATTCGTCGTGTGGGAAACTTTCCCCTCCTCTCCCGACCAGTATGGACGAGCTAGTTGACAAATTTTCTCGATTGAATGTTCGAGATGAAACACGGTGCAAGGGATCTCTCAAGCCGCCGCTATCCCAAGCCGCGACCGCTGCTATTACTGTAATACCGCCCCGTGCGCCCCACCCGTCCCTGCTACTCTGCGAATATCCTCAGTTGGCCAATATTGTTCAGCGTCATCCAATAGTTCGTGCAAATATCTCAAACTCGAAAGTTTTCCAGAGTTCCAGCCCCGTCTCAAAACCTGTTACATTGGTACCTTCCTCGATCTCATCTGGCAGTAGCGAACTTCCTGCAAAGAGGAAAACTGCTCCGCTACCGCAACGTTTCCCCAATCGAATCCACAACATCCGCCGAGATACTACGCCATCAGAAAGTTCCTCGACATCTCCCACCTCGCCTTATTTGTTCTCTCCGAACTTTGAGAGCCGTAGCTGCTCATTCTCAAGTGTCAGTTCACTGTCCACGCCATCAGACATAGCAAGCACTCAGGAACTACCCCACTCGCTCGGTTCACCATATCGCTCCCTATTTGCCGGCCCAATCTGTCTTCACGATTTTGGGAGTATGGCAGCCATCATGCCGTCATCCGTTTCGTAGCCGCGCAGGATGGGACCTTTTTCTGCCGATCTCGCCACTGCAGTCACAGTGTTTCTAGTTGTATCCTTCTGTCGATTTGATTCTTCTGGAAGAAGGGTGAAACACAAGGTTCGCTCACAGCACGCATGTTTCAGTGCGAATGCGGTGGCTGGGCTTGCCATGGTACTAGCTGTGGCGCATAGGCTGGGCAATTCGTGGTGTCTTAGGCCTCATCGCTCGGGTGCGGCCCGCTTCCGCGTCTGGTACATTCCTGGCACTTTCTTCCTCTCCCGAGGGCTCGTTCATGGCTAGTCATGGCATGCATGTCTTCCACGTTTTTGTGCGCCTCCTATTACTCTATGGATGGCCACACAACAGATACCCAATCTGTTGGATTAGTGTAGCTGTTTGCAAATTTCAGTATACATGTGTAGGTTGCGGAGATACCGCGGCCCGCGGAATTGAAGTAAGGGCAAGGTGCCAGTGATGATGACCGACACATGATGGCGCCCCTTTTGCCTTGGCGGTCAAAATATCTGGACCTTTCTGGCAGTGCCCGCCGCCGGATTCCTGCTGATTCTGCGGGACAAATCACGACGGTCACCCCTTGCTAACGTGTAACGTTTAACCCTCAACCACATTGTTCTCCAAGACTCGTCGACGTCGCACTCTCTCGGAATATGGTCCTTGAGCATTGATTTCCCCATCCTCGTTTCTTCCACGGCTAGTGGGAAAGAGTGCTGTTATTGAAGGGATGATTTGTGGGGTCGAGTCTCTGCAAAAACGTTCACGCTGCTCTTGCGCTGCTCTCACTTGTACCGATTCTCAGGTCTATGTGAAATATATAGAACGTGGCGTGCAGTCAACACGACAATAAATATCACATACGAGGACACAATGGGTCTCCACCGCACTTGCTTTTCACAGTCTTTGAGTTCTTGTGAACTCATGGCCGCTGATGTTAGTACTGCATGTTGTTTCACCGTCGTGACCTGCACTGACCTTACCGTGTCGACATAGTTTTTAAAGAGTCTGGACACAGTTGGGGCGACGTGTTGCGCCTTCGTTGCTAGTAAGCATCGAACCTAATTGATGCAACACTTTGTAGGACGGGTAAGAGTAGGATGTGGGGTTCATAAAGGAAGAAAGACGTTTGATGATGCGAGAGCTCACACTAGAAATGAGAGCCGGGAAATGGGCGTCCAACGCCGCTGCAATTGATTCTTGAATAAACAGGAAGGATGTGAAAATGACATGTACGATGATCAGGAAAGAACAGCAAGCACGACGGCCACCCAATCCGCTAGCCCCGCCTTGAATCCGTTGCAATAGTAGTCCTTGATCAGTCCCTTCCGGAAGAAAACCACTCATTGTGCCATGTATTGCCCCGTAAACCCGAATCTCGACCAACTGTGCTGCGTAAAAATCTTCGCGGTCTGATACTGGTTTTGAAGCACCATCCTTGATCCGTATCATATCCATCCTTGTAATAAGCTGGATTGTGTTGGTCAGACAACCACTGACAGTTAACGAGTGAGGAGCGACGTACACCAAAACGCCCGTCCAGCACTCGTGCACATAGACGCCCAATTGAGTTGTACAGAATTGCTTTCTCGCCTCGTCTGGGTCGGCCTGGGAAGCTAGACTCTGATCCGTTAGCGCGCACGACCATTCACTGATCACTAGTTTTGGTGGTCCTTCAAGGCTGCTGCCTCAAGATCGCTGGAAATCAATCTTTGAATATCGCTCGTATGTTGAGACGCCGATTCGGACTGGTCCGCAGGCGAAAAGACGAAATAGGGGTGGTGATCCTCAACAACAAAGTCTTGGCGCTGGGAGATAAAGGCATTGTGCTGCTGGAGATTGAAGCACACCGTCATGAATAATAAAGTGACAGATCGAGCTCTTCGGTGAACTTTTGTCTCATAGCGTCCATCGCGTTCGTGTCTGTACATTGGTCAATCGTCACCAACAACAAGTAAAAAACGGCAAGCATGTACTCACAGAAACTTGGAAGCTCAGGCACATCGTTCGGCTCATCTATCTGGGATATGGCCTTTCCAGCAGTTAGCGCAGTAGATCAACCATTGATTAATGATTGTTGCTTGCAGTATACGATAACTCAAGTTGGCACACCTAGTAGCAAAGTCCGCCGGAATCGGACTGCGGCGTCGGACTCCATTTGTCCTCGCCATGGTTGCGCCTGCTGTGGCACATAGGCTGGACATTTCGTCATGTCAGCCTGCCCATGAAAACAGGACCTAGGTGCGGCACAACGCCAACAAGCCTTTGCTGTCTTTACCTCCAAAGGAGCAGCTGTTCGCTACACTGAAGATGCTTTGACCGTCGAGGGAGGGTTTGCGATGTTCTCGAGAAGCCCCGAAAAAGACGATCGACGGGGATTGGTACTGAAGTGTTATAAATGAAGCGACGAGCGCGATGCGTGGGGGAGGGGAATACACAGGGTGCAAGATACTTGGCGTGGTACTCGAATAATGATTTGATAAGATCAAGGATGATTACATAATTGATTTTTGTTTGGGCGGCATCTGAGTAGGACAATGCGGAGTTTGAACACTTGCAGAGATAGTGGACCAACACAACATTGTAACGTTTCATCCAACGCCTGCTATGAACGACCTCATCAGCTTGCCCAGCCCACAACCGCTTTTACCTTCACTCCTCGAGACGGGTTTTAGTCATGAAATTGCCGCCGCCGCCAGCCAGTCATTTCAACAACGGGCTGAAGAGCTTAAACGACGTACCGAAACGATGCTCATTACTGCAATGCGAAGGATAGCAACACTCCCTCCCTGTGCATCAGACGCGTCATTGCATCCGCTTTCGCGGAAAGACCTTTCGAGTTTTACGCAAGTTTATCTCCGCTGCCTCGAGGAATGGAAAGAAGAAATGGTACAGCTTTTGAAGCAAGCGTCATCGAAAGTCCCTTCCAAAGCAGCTCCGCAAAGAAATCCTCGTTCCTTTAATCACGTTGGTACTCTTATTGTCAGTTTCTCTTTTTCTGAAAACATCTTCTGATAGGAGTATTTGCCACTATTGGAGGGCTTTTTCGACGAGAACCCATTTCCGACACACGCAGAAAAATTGTTTCTGGCAAAGAAGTCAAATATGCAGTACAGGCAAATTCATGTATGGGTGAGGGATTTTATCACCATAGTCATCCATCCCATCCCTGACAAGCTTTTCAGTTTCAGAATCGCCGCAATCGTACGAAAAGGGAGGGTAAAGCGTCTAGAAAGAAGCGATCATCTGAAGGTTTAACAAAACTCCTAGACAAGCCGTATGAGCGCGTGAAAGGTCACGTAGTCAAACCCGTTTCTCAACACCACGAAACCTCCCCAGTGTGTCTGACAGTGTCAGACGATGAGGTGGGTTCTGTCTCCCACTTCACAGCGCCAGCATATCTATTCCTTGCGTAGACGCGAACCACACGAAACAACGAAGAATGCGTATTTGTTCCACCCACCCCTCCCCACGTTTTTCCCTCTCCTTATCCTCCGATATGCACTTATGACCCTTTTCCGTGCAAAAGTGGTCCTATGTCTTTCGGAAAGCCTGAGTGGAAACGAGTGCCTTGTTCGAAACGTCTCCCTTCTGTCTCGCTCAGCATCGACGACCTAGTTGATAAATTATCTCAGTTGACTGTTCGCTGTGATACATATCTCAAGGGATCTCCTCGGCCGCGCTCACACGCTGCGACAGCTGCGATAACTGTTATACCATCCCGCGCACCTCATCCATCTTTGGTCGTTCATAAGCATTCCGACGTCAAAGCGCACAATGCGCCAGCTCGCGTATCCGCACAGTGTTCATCCAATTTGCAGGTTCCCAAGCCGACCTCAAATCCCACCACGCTTATACCCGTCTCGCGTCCATTATGCAGGAGCGACCCTCCTGCGAAACGGAAAACTGCCCCGTTACCGCAACGTTTTCCCACCCGAATGCAGGCCAATAAACGTGATACCACATCTTCAGAGTGCTCTTCCACTTCCACTTCCACTTCATCGTCATCTTGCATGTTCTCTGCGAGTTCTGGAAGTCGCAGCTGTTCTTTTTCAAGCATTATTTCTTCTCCTACGAACACGGTGACCGTCCAGGAGCTCCCTCGGTCGCCATCATGCTAGGCCTCAGGAAATCCTCATTTTTCTTGCGTGCTTAGAGTTTGGTCATCAACACATGAATTCTTCTCTAGCGTCGCGAAGAAGCAGATACCTTGCGCGCCCCCGCCATGGAACGCCCTCCAGATCAGAGATGAGGGACGCGAGCGTTTCCTCACGGAATGCCATGGAACTGCGAGCCCTATCGGGCACGCTGCCACTTCGTGCAGGGTTGCTTTTAGGAGAAAGGTAGACTTGGATCCACGAAGGACATCGGCTTCCCTTACAGAGGTACAATGTAATATTGCGCCTGCCTCGCGATATCTTTTCAGACCTTACTTATCATCTGAGAATTCAGCTTATCCTCCAAATGTACACCTAGATCACAAACAGATAGTTTTCGATTACCTGGTCAATCGCGTCATGGAATGCTAATGACTTGTGCCACCCGATTGTATGAGTCATGAAGACCATCAGGGCAACAAGACCGATGAGAGAATAATTGTACAGATACATGTAGGAATGACAATACTCATAACAATAAAAATATGATGTGCGATGAAGAATAGTTCTCATGATCTGCTTATACGAAATCAGCATAGAGTCTACTACGGCAAATCCAAAGCTTACATCCAATACATTCTAGGCGGCAAACCAGCGGTCACCTCATGGAAACGACCGAGGACAGCATTTCGGGAAGTTGTAAGATAGGGAGACCAATTTCTGGCAAGGGTAGCAAACCGGTGTGGAATTGGTCAAATATGGGATCAAGAGCAGGTTCGTAGGTTTGCGTGTTGAGGAGCGCAGTCCAGTCAATGGGTTCCGATGACAACAAGTCTTGGGGTACCAAGTCTACGGATGAAGCTGTGAAGGCTGGATCCATGACATCCGAGGGTACTACAAATCCTTCACGTTCGAGAGATTGAAGAAGCTCGTCAAGCGCGAATAAGTCCGCCGACGTCGACCCCTGATCTTCTGTCGCTAATAAATGTTAAGTAGAGCAAACAAAATGAAGAAAAGAAGAATACTCACGGGAATCGAAGGACTCAAACGGTCGTCTCGGTAGCCCTTGAGGTATGCTGTAGTTATCGAATAACTCTACTTCCCACTGTGTTGATAGATCAGGTTCAACAACAGCAGCTGGCGGTGGGAGGGAGAACAGATCATCGAAGTTGCTCTTAAACCATTCATCGAGTGCTTGGTCACTTTCCAGCGTAGAAGGCGGAAGAGGGTCCGAAACTGCGTGGATGCGTGGACCAGCCATCGACCCCTCCGGACATTTTAAAATTCCAGCGTCTGTGTCAGACAGACGTCGTTTGCGCGCGGTGATCCTTGTAGAACCCTGGACAGTTGGCTCAGCACGAGGACTCTGAACCTGTTCTAAGGGCTTCTGTGAAGACGATACGGAAGCCTCGTCGAGGGAAGAGGCACTGGGACGGGGAGATTAGCGGGTGCAAAGTTACAGAGTGAACACGCGTACCACAGATATCTTCTACGCTTTGTGGGTAACGACATAGTGGAGTAAGCTGGCTCACTGCACGACAAACGTCGTTTTCGGCCAGCCAGAATTGGAGGTGAAACCTCTTCCTCTTCCTCACTGTCTGTGAGGGATGCAACGAGGGGAGGCATTGGCGATGAGGAAGACGAACAATCGGAAGAAGGGTAGTAATATTGCGCCTTGTCTTGCAACCCTGTTTCCGATGCCTTTGAAGACCCCACCGCTTCTTTAGCCCCGCAATCTTTCCGCCCATCCTCCGAAGTCGCGTCTGGATCTGTCGCGTCCTTCACGAGAGAATCAAGACCATCAACAAGGGCATGCTTCGTGAAAGTCGACGAATAGATATCCTCTGTCGCCACTTTTACACGGACAAAGGCATGGATAACATCGGGTGATAATGGACGACTGGGATCTTCGTCCACAAGGGCACGATGCGCGGCGTCCAAAGCATCTGCTCGACAATTGCTGAAATAATCGCGACACACCGCCGTCCAACCTATTCGTCTTCTTGCATTAATGAACCATGAGTTGATTGCGGAGAGGGGGCAGTCATGCTGCTTCGCGAAAGATGCTTTGACTGTTGACGAGGGGTAAGGATTGGCAACATTCTCCAGCAGCCAGGAATAGGCCGAGATGGTAAAAGACGCGTTGAGAACGGAGGATGTGCGCGCTGGTGGATTGGGAGGAGGGGA
>JBBPQH010000235.1:0-22562 GCA_038092475.1 Boletus tomentosulus
CCTAGCTTAATTTTGCGTGGCAGGCGACTTTGCACAGAAATCTAAGCGCCAAGCAATATGCACTGGTTCGTCCTGCCGCGCAGTCATTCATCTGGGTCCAGTGATCTCGAGCCTTCGTAGATCGAGCAAGTCCCCTTCCCCTTCCCTCATCTTCTCCTCGCCCTCCGGTGGTCTCGAGCCGTCGAACAGCTGGCGATGTGCTGCCCTGCGCTTGTTCGTCCCTAGGGTTTCGTCTTGACTCTTGAGTTCTCCTCGATGATGTGGTGGGTTTGGGTGGCCTGTAGGACATCCAGGATCGTTGTAGGGCAGTGAGGACGCCTCTGGTACGTCCGTCATCGTGTTGTGCCTGTATCAATGGTACTGACACGTGCCCAGCTAGTAGCATTTGCGCTTCGACTCGTTTCGAGTCGCAGCGCAGTGTGCTCATTACGTCGTCCATTCTGCCTTGTATCCTACTTATTCTGTCACCTGTCGCCATCGCTTTCGCGGTCCCAGTCAACCTCGACGCCTCCCGACTCGATCTGCTCACCCAACTGGCCCCCTGGTCTGGTATCTCAATGTTCCGTCGACGGACTCATTCCCTTTGCTTGCACGATTCCTGAGCACTGATTGGCCGTCTTCCGCTTTTGGTGGACAGATCCGGCTTGGATCCAGGCCTAACATTCTAACTTATGTCTTACTTATCCATGGATCTGCTCCGCTCTCACCCCCCACCAGTTATGTAATGTTTTTACTACTCCCTGGCGACATTCAGGGTGAGTTGAGACCCCCGAGACTCTTACCTACATCGGCTCGGATCTCATTCTGGCCTTATAGGTTCGCTCGAGGGTATGACTCAAACATGTTTGATCTTTTCTTCTCCCTTATTCTCGTCCCAGGTGAGTTGTTGGTGCCATCCTGTAAGTGTCCTTTCAATCTCGTCGGTCTCACTCATTTCACTTATTTACGACTCGAGTCGCTCTACAACGTTTTGCAATTTGGTGAGTTACTTGTTTATGTCAGTGTCAGCCTGCGCAGCGTCCCCAACGGATGGTGTTCTCGTATGTGCGCTCAATAGCGCCGCAGTGCCACTCACCATCCTCGACTTGTTTGGTCCCGCCATTCCGTTCAATCATCCTTACCCAACGGTATAATGGTAATGTTATTGTCGCCATTGTGTCCACAACGGGCTTGCAGGAGCTTGATCTGCTCCTCGCGCTCACTGGCAGGCTCGACAACACACTGGCACTCAATGCCATTACCTCATCTGCTGACGCCACCCTCACGCTGCTTGTTGCACCCCCACTCCTCACTTGATCCGCCCGTCACCGGCACCCTCGACGGCGAAGATCAATGTCACTACTCGTGACGCTGAAGGGTCCCCTAGTAGACTTAGCATAGTGTACCTGCAGGCTTGTCTATGTAGCTGTCAATGTGACAAGTTTTTCAAACTCTTTTTGCGCCACAATTCCAAGAACGGAGGGAATTTATTCATACCACAGGCGATGTCAACAAAGTTATAAGTAATAGACTTTTCAGAGATTATGCTGCTGACATATCCTATGCTTCGTTCCATGCATGTTGCTTCACATAATGTAGTCAAAATTTCCGACACATACGATGACCCTGCCTTGACATTTTCACCATCTACACGGCCGCCCCACTGCGGGCCCGCAGTGAAATATCGTATAAGCGCTGGGCCCGCCTGCCCTGTGAGTGATCTAAGTGGGATTGAATGGGGCGGGCCCGGGACAGGAGTATCATACTTGACTGGGCCTATGGAGATGCGGCTGCTGAGGATGTACGAGCGGGCCCGCTTGGTACTCATAGGGACGAGAGTTATAGTATAAACGAGCAGGCCCCCGCGGGCCTAGGAAAAGATGGGGTGATTGACGAAGGGGCCCGCTGGGTGTTCAAGGGTTGAGAGCACCATAGTCGTGTGGGCCCGCGGGGGTATACGGAATATGTGTTGCATCACATGCCTGCCCCCACGGGCCCACTCGTCAACAGGACACCTAGTCCGCCCCTCCATGTGGGCCCACCCGTGTGATGGAACCCCCATTCCCCATTCCCCCAAGGGCCCACTCGTCAACAGGACGCCCAGTCCCCCTCTCCATGTGGGCCTGCCCATGTGATATAACCTCCAATCCCTATGCCCCCGTGGGCCCACTCGTCAACAGGACACTGAGTCCCCTCCCTCCATGTGGGCCTGCCCGTGTGATATAACCCCCATTCCCCATTCCCCCGTGGGCCCACTCGTCAACAGTCCGCCCCGTCCCCCCCCCTCCATGTGGGCCCGCCCGTGCTATGTAATCTATCTACAATACCCAGCAGGCCTGCTCGTCCATCCTCAGCGGCATATCTCTCTGGGCCCGCTCGAGTGAGACACTCCTGGGGCCCGGCCTATTCAAGCCCATAGTTCTCTCACAAGGCAGGCAGGCCCGCTGCTTGTATTCTATCATAAAGGTGGGCCCACTCCGGGGTGACCGTGTACATGGTGAAAATGTCAGTGCGGGGTGACCGTATGGAGCGGAAAATGTGATTACACAGGCTCGTGGCGCCCCAAGGCCCAGGCTGCCAGCGTTTTCGACCTTAGCGAAAATTTCCCCGGGCTGGCAGAGCCACTCAGGGGCTTGTCTCATGACCCGGGGGTCATGTGCCACAAGATCGGTCCAATCGCTCCTCAGATGCTGGGACCAATCTGTGTTCGCACGGACCGTTTGCATGGGAACCCTGGCTATGACGACTCGTTTGGAATTCTGTTTTCATCCCCCGATTGCATCTCATTACCCCAGGGTTGGTGCTACTGGTCAAGTGCGTTTCCACCGAGTAGAGCTAACGCTGCAAGGAAACGGCCCAGATTGATGCAACAAATACTTGCGGTGGTGACCGAGCTGGTGGAAAAGGGAGTACGGTAGCGACATGGCAGTTGAAACGATGCCATGACTAGGGCGGAGTGAAACGCGTGGTACACAAGGTTGGGGATCAACCCAAACCCGTATCGTCCAAGTTCGTGTCCCATCTCCCCCACCGTCGTTTTTCGCGGTACTGACCACATACGCAGCTCACTGCGTGTTCACCAGGTCTCGTTCCTCGTTTGATCTACCTTTCACATCAATTCCTGCTTTATACTTTGGGCGAGGACTATCACGCACTCATTCGACGACACCTATCACGAGCACGGTTGGTGATTGACCTCGCCATTGGTATTGAGATGGATCTGACAGGAAGTTGAACGGATAGCATTTGGATCTGGATAACATGCATGCACCTCTTCACGACGACGACCATTCATCCTGAATATCTTTGCCCCGAGGACTCGTAATCATACAGTAGACTGGCCAGTAGTCCTACTAGTAGTACCACCCCCAGTAAAGCGTGAAATAAATCCAACCAATAGCTCCACAAAGCCTCCCTGCGACTGCTCCAGAGTCTGTAGGCGGCTATTCACCTGGCTGAAAAAGCCTCCTTGTGATTCCTCCAAAGTTTGTAGGCGCTGATCCACATCACCAAGCTTCACTACAATCCCACCAACTTCAGCAGCTACAGTACGAATCCCAGATTGCATGTCTAGGAATCCCCGCTCAATATCTTTTCCAATCGTTCCAACCTCAGTCTTGACTGAGGCCATCTCTTTATTCAGGTCTTTCATTCTAGATTGTAAATTCTGCACCTGATCGTCCACAGCTCGCATCTTGAAATATATCTTGTCAGGTGTAAGTTGTGCTAATCCAAAGGTTGGTAATCAACAGAAAGTGATCCTATGTAGGGCCTACCGATTTCTTGTTGGGCGCGCTTGTCACCAAAAGTGTCTGTGGATTCTGCAGAAATCACTGAGTCACGATTAAACACTAGATGATTAAAGCTATAGGACGAAATCAAACATCAATATGGTTCATACCTTCAGGCACCATTTGAGGCTCGGTGGATACAAAGGGGGGGGTAGTAGACATGGGGATGGCATCGGCCATAGGTTTGATGCTTTAGACCCTTTCGGAGAGCACAGCCACTCAGAATTTATTCTCACAAGGCTAATCAGTTGAAGCGGCTGCTCACACTCGATTTCTTTCGCCGCTACTACGCTCGGCGGCCCGTTTTTCTTTTTTTTTTGTCTCGCTTGGAGTGTCTACACCCTCTTGGTCACTGGTGCCCAGAATCCTGGATGACGTCGTTGTCTGCGCATCATCATCGCTAGCGTAATCACTCAGGGACAAACCAGAACTCTCATCGCTATCTTCCGGTCTGACTCAGAGTCTGGATCTTCCATTCCATTCATTTGACCTAAGACCTTTCTAAGATAACTGGGCAGAGTGATCTGCTGAGCAGGCTCAATAATCCTAGTTGCAGGACACCTCATAGTGGTGGGTTTTTGCCTGTTCAATGCAGATGTGATTAAATTTTGAATGGGTTCATTCGTGTCAACATGCGCCATCCATCTGGCATCCCTTTCCATCGTATCTGACTCCATTCGGCCTAATACAGCACTCCCAAACGTGTCCGGCGCGTTTCAACTCGACATCGTCGTTCAGTTGGTCTCCCAGGTCCAGATTTCGACTTTGCAGGATCGTTTCGACGCGGCATTGTTTTCCTCGTGCGTAGGGCATTCCCAATCGTATCCGACGCGGTTGCTATCGTTTTGACAGTCCCAATCATCTTCATCGCCTCCGACTTCGATCTGGTCGCCTACAACACCTACTGGACCGGTTTCTCGACTTTGCGCACTTGGATTGGCCATGCACGCTCCCTCCTTGTTCCCAGGGTCTTTCCAATCGTTCAGGACGATATCCCGGACGTTTCCGCCGCTCCAATCATGCTCAATGTGCCCGATGCGGCCTCTTCGCCCAGTTGGCCTTCTGGCCACTTCTTTTGACTTGGTGTGTTCGTTTCGTCGACGCGGTCGTTTCTAATGCTTTGAGGACATTCCATGGTGTAGTGGACATCGTATGGTGTGGCCGTTGCGCCGTCCGGGTCGTCTGGCTCGTTTGGAGTCGACTTAGGTGCGTTTTCCTCCTTCACTCGCTCTGGACATTCTTGTGGCCGCTCTGATGCGTTCCACAGCTTCTTCGGCATATTCCTAGGGTCGTCGACATTATCCGCAGCTGGCGACGCTGCCGTTTCAACATCCGGTGCGAGTCGTTTGACTTGTACCATCTGGGGTACGTTCTGCTTGCCCACTCGTTCTGCCCTTTCGCTGACACGTTCCCGCCCATTCTCCAGGTGTTTTAGGCCGTCCTTGATACCACCATGGCTGCCTGATGCTCCCGGCGCATCTGCTTCAACGCTGGAGCGCGCATCTTCAAAACTCGCGTACCCGCCCCACTCCCCCTCGCGCTCAGCGTGCGCGTCGTTGTCCCTTCATCCTGGGGACTCGTCTGGAGGTTCAGGTGGTGCTGGTGGATCTGTGGTTTCGTCTGGTACGTTGCCATTGACTTGTGGTGGTGGCTGATCGACTTCGTAGGCTGCCGCTATCGTTTGCTCGCGCATCGATGGGCTTCACTACTCCACCTCGACTGACTTGATACGGCCGTCCTGGCCATTCTCCCTCTCGATTCCGACGTCTGGGGGATCGCTCTCAATGTCGTCGTCGACTCCTGCACCCACATACTCGTGCGTGCCCATTCCCTGCACATCTTCATGCAGCTGGTCCGACACCCACGCAATTCCGGGTACCTCAGCGCGCGCGGGGTCTGTCGCCATGTCGTGCGCCTTGTCGTATGGCCGTGCGCCTTCTGCGCTTTCCGGGGTTGGCCCTTCATCTTCAGCGGCCACCTCGGCCTCGACTAGGACCCTCACACGCCACCATCTCAACCGGTTCTACAGCTGCATCTGCCTCCGTGCTCTCAGCTGCGTCGGGCAGCTCTGTAGGCTCATTGGGGTGCATCAGCAAAAAGGTTCAGAAGCTATAGCCACCTGACAAGCCATGTTGCACAATGTTGTCAACATAGCTTTGTCGTATTCTGTGTAGTCTATGTTACACTATTCTTGATACTACTCGCATCGGAGGGCCCAGATTAGGTGCACTGCCTCAGAAATTTTGTTAACATTTTGTTGAGGGCGGGTGAGTCAACGTTCGCTGTTTCGCTCAGTTGCGGCCGGTGCTGTGTGGCAGTGCATGAACGCAATAATGCAATGTAGTTCTCTACAACGTCATCGTTGAGTCATGCGGTGAGGGCGGTAGAGGTCGGACAGTTCGAACTTAGGACACTCCATTTCTCGCCGGGTGTCCTCCACTTGTAGGACATTTGGGATGATTGCTGGACGGAGTCTAGGTATGTACATCACCTGACTTAGGATCATGGCGCTCATGCTGACTCGCGTGACCTGCAACCAGTGTTCTCATTTTGAGTCGCGGCGTCGTTCGCTCGCTGTGTTGTCCATCCTACACCCTCTCCTATCGGATTCATCACCATCGCTCTGGCGCTCCCAATCACTGCCTCCACCGCCTCCCATTTCGATCTGGTCGCCTACCTGGCCCTGGACCTTGACTCTGCATGTCAACCCGGCGCCCATTTCTGCCGTCCCTGGGTGCTCTTGATGTCATCTTGTGCGACCGTTTTACCGCCTGGATTGCTTGGTTCGTCTGGAACCTTTGGAGGTGAGTCCTCTATTCGCTCTGGTGACGGGACAATACATAGAATAGACCAGCGCAACGCTACTCGTGACATTGTAGCACAGCTCAAAAAGAAGTACACATCCATCTGGTCGTAGATTCGATAAAGCCCATTCTCTAGTTGAGCAACGATCATGGGTCTTGGGAATTGCAGATTGGTCTATGGAAGACAACATGAGCACATTAGGAAAACTGTGTGGCTAGTACTGGCTACAAGCGAATAAATAAATAACCATATGTTGATTGATACAGTGCGGGAGAAATGCTGAAGCCCATGCGTGGCTCTAGCAAGTCTAATGAAAATCTATGATCCGAAGTGCTGCTCAAATAATGAGTCCATCAGTTTACTTTTGAGACACTTGAAACGCTGGTGTCTGCGTCAGCATTCATTTTCAGCATTGCTGTGCGAGCTACTCACGGAAGACTGCGATCACCTTCACCCGCGTCTAATGTTATAACGATGACTTGCGTTCCCTGCAGACCGTTGAGCAAGGGACACTGCATAACGAGCAGAACACTCACATCAGCGAGCCTGCTTGTGGATTCGACCAAGCCGTACTTGATCTCGCCGGCAGCAGTCCAGAAGAAAACTCGTGTACCGTTCTGAACCCCAGGTCAATGGCGTCTAGGAAAGCAAAGAGGCGAGTCGCTTACGGGGAACACGTTCATAGCCAAAATAGTAGTTCTAAAACTTTTTGGCTAGGCTGAAAGTTGGAACTTGGGAGCCATTAGTTGTGGGTTGCACTCCTTATAAACCTCTGGACCATGTATCGAGCGAGATCTATCTTCCGATCTTGAGATATTACTTCAAGCTTCAAGTGCCGGAGCAGTCAGTGATAAGACCAGCTTGGACAACTGTGCCTAATTTGTCTGCGACCTGCAACTGCTAGTTGTTTGGGATGGAAATATTGGTAGAATCTAGAAATATTGCTTATTTGGTTTGGGAGAACTTCGAGCTGTAAAGATACATTACTTACTTGCGGCGAGCTGGAATAGCCGAACTCAATTAATTCACGCACAACCGTTGTCGCACGACTCAAAGCACATTTATGAATTTGTGAAGAGTCGGACTTGAGAGTGGCATGATTCAGCCTTGGGAGGGACATAATAGTGCTGGAGGACTCAAGTCCCCATGAGTCACCTTGATATGATCCAAGAAAATGTTACATAATGTTGCCGTTGTTCATCGAACCTGATCGATATGATCAATTGAGCGGAGCTCAGGTGGCTAATTTACATACTGAGGTCTCACACTGTGGGCCAGGCTGACTGGTGGATCGTGAAGGTTCATGTAAAGTGCGGCTTTCTGAACAGAAACGCGAGGCGAAACCTAATGCATTGGTAAATGAATGATGCAACCCGGATCCCTCAAGGCATTGCCAGACGAAGTTGAATTGGAGGAAAGTGAAAGTGAACAGAGTGGAGATCACGAAAGGAGGCGACATAGTTGAGGAAGTGGATGAACTTGAAGAAGAGGCAGAACCTTTAGACAACGGCAGGAGGAAACGACTGAGAGCAGGGAGTGATTCATCTCACGGGATGATAGTCATACCGTCCGAACGAGCCACAGCGTCTACGATTGCCAAACGCTCTGCTTTCCGCATTTCCGTCGCTGAATCTCAAACGGAAGATGTCGCAGGTCGATCAGATGATGTTGAGGAACTCTCGGAGGATGAATGGGTACTTAGACGACATCAACATCCATTGAATCGACAGTGCGCATGACGTTGCTGACTTCCTTGTTGACGTATTCGTCCTTGCTGACATTGGGATAGACGCATGGCACCAAGCTTGTTTACAAATCTGCGGCCTTGTTACGAGTCCTTCAATGAAGGCGAGTCTTACACCCGATCGTGCAGTATGCCTGGATTCCTGGAAATGAAGAGCCGTGGAAGAGTTGGTGTCGAAAGCTTATGTGGTCGAGCATTTGGGCTCTGCGAGTGACAAGTCTCTTGAACGCAGTGGTCACCGGCTCCGTTCTGGGGCTACTAGCTAACTCCTCATAATGAGTAAGGTGTTTTCATCTACTGCGACGCATATGACCATGAGTGTTCACACTTTTATGTCCTCCATTGCAGGTATACCCGCACGGGTTACAGATGCGGGTGCGGGTGCGGGTATATACACCTCCGGACACCCGGGGGTTAGTAGACCTGTGCTCTTCCCTAAGATTCATAGATGCAGTATTAGTACGAGAAGCCAAGGTAAGAGCGGTTGAGAAATATGTCTCATCCTCGCAGGGAACAGCAATGAGAGGCTTCGTATCAATCGAAAAAATCTGGACAGGACAAGGCAGGGGCTATGGCCTGAACGCTTAGAAGCGTTTGAGAGGCTCCGGTCTGTATTATTACGAACTTCAGGGTAATGGGATACGGGCGATCAAAGGTCTAGGATACAACACAGCAAGACTACCAAGTAAGATGAGTGTTGTGACCCCATCCATTCCGATCCCTAGCCCATGACTCCATCGCCTTGTCTGTATTGAGTACCAAAGACGCCCTCTGTCCTGAATATCTGGCATGAGCAACATGCAGTGAGAAGAGCGAGAATGTGAGATAAATTCATACCTTGGTAATGAAGGTTGAAATGTGTCACCTCAGATGAGTGAAAAACGATGAAGTCACCGGGTTGCAACTGCACCACCAGACCTGTCTCAACCATACACAGCTCACCACCCTTGAAACTTCCAATCGGGATCACTAAACAAATGTCGCAATCCATTTTGTCCCGATGGGCTCTCGTGGCCGCATTTAGGTTAAGCACAAGCGACTGAAACGGGTACGCAGGGGGAACCGCATGCCCTGGGAGAATGTCAGCGACTGCACTCAACGTGTGGTATTCTTTTGGCAGGCTGTGGGCAACCTTAAAGGATAAACACGATTAAAAGTAAGATATAAGTGTTAGAACGAACACTAGTTGAGCACACCTCTTTACGGATGTGCTCGAAAAGGTCTGCAAATACAACTTGCAAGTTATAGAGGACATTCCAATGCTCTTGAGCCTCAGTAGACAGGTAGGGCGTAAGCTGGTGATAATTGACACGAGTGCCGTCCTCTCTCTGTAACCAATATGGATGAACATCAGATGGGGCATCGTGTCCCTGTTGAAATTAAGCAGTTCTTGATAACATGAGTGATATATGGTCAACGTTCTCACCCTAGTCGCGTGCCTATTGTACCATACCCAATGGATTGCGACGAAGCGCGGACTGCCCTGTCCATATTCATTGCTGTCGGTTTCTTGCAACTCCGTGATGTGGCTGATACAAGCAGCAAGGCTTGCATGGAGAATTGAGCGAATATGCAATGGGAGCGTGGTGGAGATGAGTGCCATTAGCGTCTGATCGTTGTTCCGAATGTGAATGCGAGAACTTCCAGCAATCATCAGCACCATTGTATTACTTCTGAAATGGACACTCACTTGGGGAATGCAGCTGAAGGTATCCACAAGTATGGCTGCAATTTGTTCTTTGAACCATTTGGATAGAAATTTGCAAGTTTCGCCGCAAGATCATACTTATCCTCGACTGTCACAGCTTTCACTGCTAAGGCTCTTTCCCTTTCTGTCCAATCTCGGTTCTCCTCTCTATCTCTCGATGCTGGAAAGCTTTGGTTCTCAGGCAGGGAGCGATCGTACATTGTGTCCACCAAAATCTGGTCTGCTGCTACGTGGTTATCAATAGCCATCTCTACATCAGGTAGGCTTTGTATCGGCGACACCGAACGAGAAAGTAACACTTCATCAACATCAGTGAGGGGGCTGTACGGTCGAGAGCTGAAGTCAGCTGGCGTTAAAGTCCGGAATGTCAACTCGTGGATGCTTGTGACGACAGGCATCGTCAAATGAATGTTTGGGTTGACACCCCAAAGCGCACGATCTCGTGAAAGTAGAGCAAACTGGCTGTCCAGGGATGAGTTCATTTACAATGAGGATATGATTAGAATCATGGAACTCACTTAAAATTCAACGAATCAAAGAAATTATCTGACGCAATCAGGTCATTACAGGCAAACTCTTGAGTCACTAAGTGTTCTTCCAAGATTTGACGCACAAACATCGACGACATTCTGAGAGGAAGCCGTTCCTGCATTTTAAGGATTGTTGGCACGATGCGGTCCTTCACAAGAGTTCGGAATGGGCTACCTGTGACCGTGAATATTGTTTGTACTAGTAGATAACAGGCTAATTAGTAGCATACCTTCCGGGGCTGCTCGAAGGAACTGGGCAATATCCCAGGGCATGTTGCCTGGGAGCGCAGCGAGTTTTGTCCTCAAATGCAGGCCTGCAATAAGAATGAGGGTATAAATTGATCCTCCAGCAGCCAATGCAGCAAACTTGCTCCCGGATGAATGCCAACCACGGAACGTCTGCAGACTTGGCCGAGATTCCAGAGGCAACTCGGTGTCATAGATGGCTTTGATGTTCCCCAACCCTTTTCGTAGTCTTAAACTGTCGTTGTTGATCAGCTACTTAACACGGCAAGGCAGAACAAAGTAACGACTCACCTTGTACACTTTGCGACCAGCTGTATCTGATTTAGCATGGTCAGGAAGCTAACCCGTAACCCAAGACTGCCCAGATTTGTGCACCTCCCCACAACAGAACCGAGCGACTCATCTTGAAAGACAACTTGAGAATCTTTGAGCACACCGGCAACCTCAGAAACCCAAGCCTCGACATCATAAGTCTCAGAGCCCCAGTGTGGGGCAGCTAGAAGAGTGATAAACGACTCCACCGTCTCTGTAACCGGAACGTGTGGTTTCTTGCCAACCAGCCACTCCTTCCGCTTTCTTGTCTTCATTTTTAGCCCACGAGCACCGCGCTGACATTCTCCTTGCCCTCCTACTGGTATAGGTGCACCGGCGCCACCTCCAGCCACATGGCCTCGCCTGTTTTGTTGGCCGTCCTCAATGCCATCATGATCTGAATGGGTGTCTTGTATGGAAGGGGATGGCAAGGGCAAGGGATAGCCATTGCCACTGACACGGGGAGGGATTGGTAACGGGAACAGTTGGGTTGGGGGGGGCGAACGGGTGGATAAGCCTAAGGAACCTGAGCCATTGGAAGAGGATGGCGAAGGCGAGGGGTTAACGTCGCGGCTGACTTGGGGAGGGATTGCTAATGGGGACAGTTGGTTTGTGGGGAGCGAACGGGTGGATAAGCCTAAGGAACCTGTCCCGTTGGAAGAGGATGGCGAGGGTGAGGGATGAACGTCGCCACTGTTACAGGGAGGGGTTGCCAATGGAGACCCTTGGATTGTGGGGAGCGAACAGGCGGATAACCATAAGTTACCCATACCGCTGGAAGGGGGTGGCGAGGGCAAGGGATAGACATCACCACTGACACGGGAAGGGATTGCTGACGGAGACACTTGGGTTGCAAGGAGCGAATGGGCGGATAGGCCTGTACCATTGGAATAGGATGGCAAGGGCGAGGGATAGATGTCGCCGCTGACATGGGGAGGGGTTGCTAACGGGGATAGTTGGGCTGTGGGGAGTGAATGGGTGGATAAACCCAAATAACTTGCGCCGTTGGAAGGGGGTGGCAAGGGCGAAGGGTAGACATCGCCGCTGACTTCGGGAGGGATTGCTAACGGAGACAGTTGGGTTGTGGGGAGCGAGCGGACGGATAAGCCTGAGGTACCTGCGCCATCAAAAATGGAAGGGGATGGCGAATGCAAGGAATAGACGTTGCCGCTGACATGGGGAGTAGGCGTTGCAGACGAGGATGGTTGGATTGAGCCTAAGCTATCAGAAGCTTGCAATGCTGAGGGCGAGATGGGGTGGGGCGACCTCTCGATCTCATGTTGTAGCAGTAAGGAAAGTCTTTGTCGTAGAGGGAGCAAGCGAGTGGAGAGTAAGCCAGCAGCGCTCAAGGCGTCTAATCCTTCGGACAAAGCGAGGATGTCATCCCGGTGTAAATGAAGGAGCCGAAGAAGTTGCTGGAATTCAACGTCAGCCTGCATCGTGGAACTATACGAAAGTGGAACGACGCAAAGTAGTGACAAAAAAGGAAGGACCAACTGTCATCACTGCTCCTCCTTCCTTTTTAAGACCGGGATTCCGTAAAGTCCATGTCGCCTTGTAAGACGAGGCAAGCCTTCGGCAACAACGACTGAGGGCAAGTGGGGAAAGACTGTGGGCTCAACCTTGTCCTCGCGCGAGACGAGCCAAAGGTGACATGGTTCGGGGTGCGGTGACCAGCAATGTGCGATAGGGAGTCCGACCTAAGTATGGATAACCGGCCTACTTCACGTCACTCTTCCTGTAGAAACTGACCTCCTGTTGGGGTATGGTTCGCTCTCGTCCCAAGAATACAAGTAAGACGAATATGACAAAAGGGTTTGTAGGCAGAATGCTTGCACTGCATCTTCGATCGAGGCCGCAGTACCAGTGACAGTCTCAGATCTGACGTGTGAGGACGTGTTCGTCTCGTCACAAATCCTCTATGGCTCGTGCTCCACCTCTGGGAGTGTGCCCAGATTGTTGTTCGCACTTGGATCCATTTGCCCAACGGCGGCAAAAGAAATCACGTCCGGTATACCAGAGGCGCCACGCGAGCCTCCCGCCAAGGACGAAGTCCACGTGAAGAAGAGCGGAGAGGGAGGGAGGATAAGAAGAAACATGGATATCGAGGTCCTTTGCGGTGTGGGAATTTATAACGCCAGTGACCAGATACGCGAGCCTCGGGCAACACTTCCTTCGCTCGCTGTGCGACCCGTGTCCAGATTATATTCACCTAGTCCCTGGCCTTTATGACCATCCGCTACGACGGACTGGATACCATTACCATCAATATGATGGAACTTGACAGGTAGGCCCATGTCGGACCTTGCAATGTCAAAGATTCGAGAGAATAGAATTAAATGCGCCTCGGCTGATTGACTCGTCGTGAAAGCACGAGTACTGACAATAGCTTCATACAAGATATTAGTATGATACATAGTTTGCATGAGGCACTCACATCGCATATGATAATTATCCCACGTCTCAATCTCGAATTCCTGTCATCCATGGACTCGTTTGAATGATGTATCAATCGAGATACGTGTAGCATGCATCAGACGGAGTGACATTGAGGTTGCCATGCAGATAACGAGCCGAACTTCCTTGCCGGTCGACAACTGATGGGTCTCGGCACACCGTACATATCGACCAGCATCTTCGTTTGAGTTGCTAACGAGAAGGCGGACAGCTATAAACAGGTCAGCAGGGAGTTAGAGACATGTGTAAGCTTATGTACCTTCAAAGCCGGTACCATTTGGGAATCTGAAAAGCCGGACACGCATGATCAGTCGTCGGAGGTGGTCAAGGTTTGCTAGCGACGGGTGAAGGTCAGGAAGACTCGGATTTAACTCTGACTCCCAGCCTAGCACCGTCCGCAACCCTCGAACAAAGCCTGAATCAAGCATAACACGACGAGGAGTCGCATCAGCAAGTCGCCAACCCATATCGCATAGTAACTTGTCCAGTACGTCGACCAACGCTGGCGGTGTGTTTGTCGGAGCCGGTGGGGAGTGATTATGCGGGCTACGACATACGACGACAACCTGTGGACACATGCTGAGATTTTGTGGCACGTATACATAGTACGTTGACGGACACTTCATCCCCCATTGTGTTAGCGTCCCACAGGCAAGGCTGCCATCTGCATAGCGGTGCCAGTAAGCTTTGGTCAGTCAGTAGGTGAACCTTCAGGAATAAATAGAAAACTTACGACAGAGCTGTTTCTGTTCACTCGGCGAAGCCACAAATGTGCAAGGAACACATGGGCCATATCCTCCTTGCAACGCAGCATTTTCATGCATATTAATTGTGTTCATGTTGTGCTCGAGCAGCGCACGTAGATAATCAATATCATATTCCTGCAGGTTTCGCAGGATAAGGTGCGAGCGGTCACCTTGTCTGCGGTATTGGCAGCTATTTTAGATTAGTAAATATGTTCTCGTTCATGCGGAAAACCTTACGATATGTAGTGTTGATGAAATTGATTGCGACCGAGCAGAAGGGCACCCTTGCACAACTGATTTTCATCAGAACGTGAGTGCCGGCTTTGACGAAGATACTGGACAAGCACAGACGCGCCCGGTGGATGCAGTGCATTTCCGTCCTCTTCATCGCCCGTATCAGACTCTGATTCGGAGTCATCACAATGTATTCCTTTGCTACCGAGGTCGGCATACTCGGCGACCATGGTGGATGAACAACCATGCTCCTGTAGTGCACAAAAGAGTGCCAGCGTCTTCATAAAGACCTCTGCTTTCGCAGTGTCCACATACGACAGCGTAGGTGTAATGAGGTCACGAACGTGTAACCGGTCCGTATATGAGTGTGCGTGGCTTTGTGCGTCGTGCGAGCGTGCTGAACAGACCTTCAATCCACGACCTAGTAAAATAATTAGTGTAACCACATGACGGATAGTATTAGACTTACAAGAGGTTTTAAGGCGATTACATAGCACTGGGTTCCCAGCGTGATCGCGCAATATATTGCACATGACGCCAGAGCGACCGCCGTGACTGTCACCCAATGAATACTGAAAGCTTGCTTTGGGATTTACGAAGGCGGCGGGGTCGACAGGAAATACGTGGGCCACAGCCTGCCCATCGAGGGAACCAGTTTGAGGGTATTCGGTAATCGCACCGGGAGGATGATTGATGATCGCATCCACGGTTTGCTTCTTGTTGATCCGATTGAGTCTTCCAGTGAGTTCGCCCACAGTAAATGGGCGGGCGGGAGGTGGGATATAGCGGGAAGCAAGGACAGCTGGAATGGGTTCTGAAGTGCTTAGAACAACTGGGGTCGACGCGCGGGACGAGAGACTCGAGGTGGGACATGAGGGTGAATCCGAGTAGGTGGATTCGAGGTCGCGCGGGGTGAGCCCTGCTTCATTGAGGAGTGCGTACGCTGCCTCTAAGGCGGCGCGCTGGTGGCTGCTGACCGGGTCCATGGTGGGCCACGGACAGAGATTCTAGTCATTCTGGCCGTTTTATAGTGGACTCGAGCAATAATGGGTCGGCACGTAGTCGCGTTGACACCGCCACCATTGTTTTCGTCATGCTACTCCATTGTACGACGGCAACTTGAACAATGCTCAATACTGTTCAATGCGACTATATAAGCGCATGCTCATCATCAGCGGGTACGCATCGAACGATCTTTTTTACTCTTTTTTCTGACCGTCTCCGATTCAGTCTTGTAGTCTTGTATGCTGCCCACTCGTCCCCTACATGCACCAATTCACCAAAGACCACCCCGCCTACCCGCGATCTGCTCATCAACCATTTCCCAATCGCTTACCCCACCCGCTCTCACTTCTCGCCGGGGAAGTGCCCATTGCAGAGCGGATGCGGTCCTTCTCAGCCAAGCACCTCTGGTGCCTCGTCTCAACTCTCCTTCGCCCAGGGTCAGGTCGTTCCCCCCGCAACGTCGACGACAATTCCATTCAGTCAGATTTGTCGGCCTAAAACCGATGCCACTAGTCTAACCATCGCATCCCATACACACCCCTATGGACCCGTGGCAGGTACGAGCGACGGTACCGGGGTATACCCGTGAGAGTGATGCCACCACCGTTTTCGTCTCCACATAACCAGCTCTCATTCCCTGCTCTCTGCCTCTACCCTCTCAAGGACACCTTCGTTCCGAAACATATCACTTTAATTGGTGGCCAGCGCGTCTCGAAGCAGAGGCCATTCCTATCGTTTACTCAAAAACAAAGATGTTTGCCTTGCTTCGCCCGCAGTCTGGAAGATTGGCCATTAAACCAACGCTAAAACTGTTCCCGCCGAACGAAACGGTTACTTTGACTCAAAAGTCCTCTCTAGGTGGCATGCTGAGATTTGGGAGGACAGTGAAAAGGTGCGTCCCTTTGGCACTCTCATTTTCCGCCTTTCATCTCTTTCCGTTCCAGATCTTCATCAAAGACGTTAAGCACTTTCATCAACGGTGAACATCTCAGTCCCGAGGGCGTCGAGTCAGAACCTTTTGAACTTAAAAACGATGATATCGCTTCGCACAGGCCAACCCGTCCATCAGGCACAACGTCGTCCAACATTGCAATCTCAAGGACATACACGATACCTTGGGCGGTGCTATGGTACGTTCTCGCTACTTTACCTAGTCAGCCCTACTGATGACTGCTTTCACAGCTACCCAGCGTTCCACACTTTCCTTCCAACCTTCCCCCTGTCCGACCTTCGCAGCCACAGCCAGTACATGAACCCGCCCAGCCCGCCGATTCCGGATCTGTTCCAGTCACCATGCTCAACGAACTTCGTACTCAAACGCAAGTATCTTTGGCAAGTCATGTCGACGGTGAACCAGCGCACAAGCCTGCCCAACTTACCGGTTCTGGCTCTATTGACAAGGTATGCACGCTCGAAGACATGCTCTCCGAGCACAAAGCCATCAAGGTAGAGGTAGTGGATGAACGGACAGGTGGGGTGGGACGTGGGTCATCGGATGGCGACGGGAACAGCCTATGGGTTGACCTTATATATCCCTCCCCTTGGCCCTTGACGGAATGGTGGTTGGGGTCTTGTGTGGTCTGATGTGACGCGGTTGCAGTTCCCCGTTCCCGGAACTTTTTTTCCCTGCTGTAATAATGTTTCGTAATACTTCTTTAAGGTAACAGGTAACACAACACCCGCCACTACGATTTGTCTAACCACCGCCGCGAACTCAAAATTTTATTGCATAATCTCAAGGTTTTCGCACAGCGCTGCTAGACACCATTGACACGGGTTCAGAATGACACACGAATTTTCTTCTGGACTAGCTCTGGCGAGATCAAGTATGGGGTGGTACAAGGCACAGCTTGCCGACCAGTGAGTACTCAGCCCGTTATCACAGTGTTCAAACAGTCGAGTAACGGTAGGTAAATTACTGGTAATTTACACAGGTCAATCAGCCGTGCACTATACACAACGCTTGCGTCGTGCCCCTTATGTAACTAGCCTTGCCGCTGAACTTGTGTTCAATGACGCGTATATAAACCCACCCAAGGCCAATCCGAGTCGCCACCCCCCTCCACAGCCATGCAAGTTCCAAGCGCAGCTCACCTCGCCGCGTTCCAGCTGCAGTCTGCATTCCAGGATCACCTACAACCTGAGCCATTTGCCTGCTTCCTCGACCGATCTTCCATCTACTTGCCCCCACCCATCGACCTGCCCCCGTCGCTCGCCAGCCTCTTCAGTCGGACCACCGCAGGCGTGCACACCCATTGCGGCTGGTCCGACGCCGTCTTCCTCCTACCACCACCACTCCACTATGACTTTGACCCCCGCCCGATGCCTGCCCCACTGCCAGACACACCCTGTACCACCACCGCCCCACCCGCGACGAGTTCAGACATCACTCAATCCATCCGCAACGTATGCACAAACAATTACCATGCCTCCTCTTCCCGCACATCCAAGCAGGAAGGCGCTGGCCCCCGTCCCCGCAAGAAGAAGCATGGTTGCTTGATGTGCGAAAAGTCCTTTGACAGACCATCCACATTCAGAACCGTCGGCCATCTCTCCGCATTATAAACCCGACACTCACCGTTTTCTCATGCAGCATCTCCTCGTCCACACTGGCGAGAAAGGTGCGTTCACCACACACACCCCTCTCCCTCTGTTGACCCACTCGACGCAGCGTTCGCATGTGATACCTGCGGTCGCCGCTTTGGTGTCGCCTCCAACCTCAAGCGTCATGTCAAACACTGCATTCTCAAACCCGTCAACGCAGCCAATCGAGCGACGCAGATGAACACCAATACCAATGCCTCGCTGAGTGCGCCCTCTCCCGATCCCCCACTCCCCATCTCTACCTCCACCGGAGACACGACTTCAGCTACTACATCCCGTTCTGGCCCAAAATGTCCAGGCTCGCCACCAGACTCTCCCAAACCCCCGCTAAACGCCATCGCCGTGCCCCATCGCCGTCACAATGGATTCCCCAATCTCTTGCCGATTTCAACACCACACGGTACACCCTCAGAGTACAAACCCCCGTCCTGCTCCCACCAGTAACAGCATACAAAGACCCTTGCATGGAGGAATGGATCGAGGAACGAAACTCGTGGGACGAGAACGTGAGCTTGTTGCCATATCACCCATCTGGCTGGAAGGGCACGTTGCCTGGTCTGGGTATCGGACTCGGCGGCAAGGACGCCATGAATCTCGGCCTCGTCAACGGGGGCACCTACGTGATGGGCAGGCTTGTCATAGTCTGATCTTCTCTCTTGCTCGCTCTCCCTTTTTTTTCTTGCTTCGTGGAAAAGAAACACGTTTCAGAATTCTTTTTTGTGTCTTTGTATTCCACACCTTGCTACTGATATGTGCTGTATTTATGACCACCATGCTTATCATGTTAGACTTCATATCATGTCTAGGTATCATGTACTTTGGTCTCACCAAAAAAAATTAGTCTCGTATAAGAACAAAACGAAACGCCACCTTTGTAGACAGGGACGACGGAGCTAGTCGATTGTACATGATCTTCTTCAAGTGCACGGCCGTCAAAGGGGCGAGGTCGAGCGTGATGCAACCCGACGCGTGTCGTTCATTTCGAAATGAGTAAACAAACATGAATACACTATCAAACGAGAAAGCAATGCTCATTGCTCACCCATCTCGTCGGGCGCGGAGACGATCCTCGATAGCCCATACCCTTCGACAGGCTCCAAGTCACACCCATTGGCGTCATCCACGCACACACCCATCATCGGTTGAATGAGAAAACCGATGTATGGTCGGCAATGCCGCCTTTCTCAGATGTCTCACAGAGCGGGTGAGCAGCGTAGTTGGTCTCAGGTATGAAATCTCATCATCTTTAGTGTTGGGCGAGAAACCATGAAATGGAAATCATACACGGAGCAAGACCGTCAAGCCAAGACTCTTAGAAATACTATCCAGACCAAAAATGTCAAGACGGTTGGTCCACTTGACTACTGTGGCATCGCTCGCATCGTGAAATCAAACGGGGGAGGAGAGCCCAGGTGATTGTCTTGCTTATTGAGATCTCTCTGATCACTTACATAGAAAATCGCTGTCAAGGATTCTAGTATGCGACAACGATCCTCGCTTTGAACTCCATTCCTTGAGGCTTGCTTACCAGGACGCTAGACGACCACTTAAGAAGCAATGCATCGGACGCAAAAGAGGTGTCGCTTCCTTGTCAAGTGCAAAGAAACTCATACTTGCAGCGCTTCCCGTGCAAATCAAACGGAAACATGAAGACGAACAGGTTACTACACAGGTAAAACGTTTATCATTTAAGTTTTGTGAGCCACATCTCTGAATAAAAAATGTCAAGTCGCACAAGCGCATCAGGGCATCAAGCAATGCTAAGATGGTGGATGCTGGCAAAGCTATCAGTTTACACTTGGAAGAGAGTAGACGAAAGAGGGTGGCATCGATGTCTGTTTCATATAGTCTGAAGTCGTGTTGATATGTTTTTGGCGGCCATATGTCAATCGGGACATTCCTACTATTTCTTTGGTTCTGCTATACTTGCGAGACACGGTAAACTCCCTGTCCCCGCGAGGATTGGACCTGCATGTCATTTCTTCTGCAAGTTTGGTCAACCGAGTCAGCCGTTCCTGTTGGTGAGTTCGTCGTGCCCTGTTACCACTCGGGGCCTATATCGGCTAATCGAAGTAGGTACCAACAGTTTGTTCCCAGGGGACACCGGACACCGGACCAAGGTACGAAACTTTATTTTTATTTGTTAGGTTCAATGACGTGATCCCAGCCTTTATATACTCGCGCCCAACCTTTTCCCACTTTCCCACCCTCCCCACCTTCGCCGTCGTCCTGTGCTGCTCTCCTGCGTTGCCCTCTCCCATCCCGCTCCTTCCGCGCTGCCTCTCCACGCTGCCCTCCCGCTCCCACGCTGCCCTGCCGTCCTACGTTGCCTCTCGCGTGCTGCCTCTTGCCTGCATCATACCCTCCGCACTCCCCTCCCACACTCCGTCATTACTGTCTGCCGCGCCTCCGCTGCCTTAACCAAGCGCATCCATCAACGTTGAGTATGTACTATAGTGCTGTCGTGCGTCGTAAGTAATCCTCGGTTCACTGGTACTCATTGTATTAACTTCGTTATTAGCTGACGTGATCGAGTATTCGGGTTTGCCCTGGACATCTGGTCGAAGGGCATTTGCAAGGCTGCTATACCTTGATGTTGGAACTTCATGATAATGATTGATCGTGACTGTTACTGGTGCTAGCTCGAATCTATCCCCATGTTTCTTTCTTGCTGGAGGTGTGCCCTGCCGCTTCTGAGCTTGGACTGGATGCTATTAGTGATGTTTTACAGTTTTATTCCATGACTCACTTTTCTGTGAAATGGATCGTTGTATGCGTATGAGGTGTGTTGATGCTGAGTCTCTCGGGTTGAATCCGTGATTAATATGTATGTCAATGCTAGATGTAGTGCGAAGGTCGTGTTGATAGCCTCGCATGACTCCTGCGAGTAGGGTCAAACTTGTACCGTCGCGGTTCACATTGCGATGTGCTTGTTCATTTCCATTCGTCGTCGCTGGTGCAGCCTTCCATACCAAGGGTGGTATAAGGCTGAATGGTTGATAGAGTGCAGGCAGGGCGAAGCGTGCTGTCTCTTTTTCCTTGAGCCATGCTATGTGTTTGCTTGTTTAGTAGTGCGTAGTTCAAGATAGTAAAAGTCCTACCCTTTGCTTTAGGGCCTCCTTTTTGAATGATTTGCAGGGTTCCTTTAATGTTGGGTTGTGGTTCAGCAGAAGCTAAGCTATACATGGCCGAGACTACACTGCGTGATAAGTGATGTGAGATTGACTGAATATTCCTCTTAAAGTGCACAACACAAAGACGAAAAAATCTTCGGAGATGATCATATGGGTCAAGATCTTGTACGAGCCTCGTAGGCTCATACTTGCATTTGGACTGTAGAACTCGTGAAAGCTCAACACAGTACATCCCAAGTCCTGGAGCACTTTGTCAGCATAGGAACATTGAGAGTCATATGTATTACCCAGTGCCTGTCCACGGTGTGCATCAGCAGTTATGGTCTCAATCCCGGAACCATGGATGTGCGAGAAAGACACAGGAAGACCAGTGTCCTGAGAAGCAATCTGAAAGATTCGACGAAATAATATAAGATGAGCTTTGGCCGATTGTGATGTTATAAAGGCTCGGACAGAGACAACAGCTAATGAGATACAAAGGTAAGCAATTGTCGGAGCACGGAACTCGCAAGACAATACTTACATCTCATGTGGTCAATATCCCAGGATTCTATCTCAAACTCTTGCCAACTCCGAACCCGTTTGAAGGATGTATCAATAGTCAGCCACTTCGCATGCATAAGGTGAGATGACATGCGTGCAGTCATGCAGATGACCATTAAAAACTCGCGCTCGCCAGGGATATCATGCCGTTCAACACAGCGTATGTAGCGGTCATCAAGCAGCAAACTTTGCTGCGCAGTTGCAAGCTGTTCAACACCTATTTATCGATTTAAAAATTGTCACCGTGACAACTCATTTTGCTCACCGTAAAATCCTGTTCCGTGTGGAAATTTTCGGTTTCGAAGCACCTCAATGAGGCGTCGTGTGTGGTCAAGATTGCCCAGTGATGGATGTAGCTCATGGAGTGATGGGTCTTTATCTTGTACACAACCGAGCATCTCCCGAAGCCCAAGCATGAAGCCAGAGTCAAGAACAATGCGACGTGGAGTTGCATCAGCTAATTTCCAATCGAGTCGCGCGAGCAGTGAATCGAAGCAGCGCTCGATCAGCGGAGGTGTCTTCACAGGTAACGGAGCTGGATGGGAGTGAGGGTTCCGGGATACGACGACAACTTGCGGACAATCCGAGAGATCGTATGAACTTGGTACTGTGACGGAGTCATATCACTTTCCTTATTGGGGGATCATGATGACATAGCGATCTTGAATATCTCAATATCTCAAAGGGGCTCGTTTGCTAAGAGAAAATGAGTACTCAGAAGTAT
>JBBPQH010000236.1:0-22525 GCA_038092475.1 Boletus tomentosulus
AGTACCGTGGTTGGCCAGGGATCGCGACTCGATGCAGGCAGTGAGTGCATTTTTCTGCGATGCCTCGTACTGTATGAGACTTTCTTTTCGCAGTTGAGATTAGTGAACGTGTTGAAAGTCGAGCCTCGAGAGAGAATGGTAGCAGGACTCTGTCATTGAGTGTGTTGAAAGGTCAGAACTTGCAGTGTTTACTTGCCCTATCGGGTTGTACTTGTGATGTACCAATGACAAGGCGAAATTCGGGCAGTCGCTCTGACGCATGTGCTCGGCTGCAGTAATACAAACACCTCCGCTCGTCTGACCTTTACAACTCTCCAATGGCCACCGTCAAACTCGCCACCCTAGCCATCCGAGTAAGTGTAACTCATCATACGCACCCCGTCTCACACACGGCCCAGACCATCGCCAAACCCATCTCGGCCCAGCTCAAGAACCAAGCGAAACAGTACGTCTCGCCCCCAGTCACACGTTCCACCCGACCTCACCCCGAAAAAGACACGAAACCTTTCGCAACATATGTGTCTCGCTCGCCCAAAAGATGCACACGGCGGAGATATCTCTGCGGACAAACATCCTCGGTGAACCCGCCCGACACAATATTCGGCCCTTGTCCGAGATCAAGTGCGTTCGTCGCGTCCGTTCTACCCATTCATATTCACCACACGCACGCGCAGAGCAATAGAGAATGGCGCCAATACCCTTGCTGAATCTTTCCTCTTTGTCGTCGCCGCCGCCCTCATTCTCGGCGAATCGTACCGCACCTCGTCCAAACAGTCCAGGCGGCGCGACGACGTCGACGACAAGCTCGAGGCTCTCGCGGGTGCTGTCGAACGGTTACAACAGGCTACGACAGAGGTTGAACGCACGATAGCGAGGTACGGTGAGGATGTCGAGGGTGAGCAGAGGCGGAGGGAGGTATTGGAACGGGTTGTCGAGCGGCTAGTAGGGTTTGCGAGGAGCTATCCAGAAACGAGGACACCACCAAACAACTCAGACACAGACAAATCGTTATGACTTTGAATATGCTACATACATTGATGAACGTACTGCTAATACGTTACAATATAAGATACCACCCCTCTACATGACCAGACATCCCTCGAAACATTTGTCCATCCAGCCTGGGCGCCCATTCGCTCTCGTACTCTTCGTGCTAGCCCGCCAATTGATCGCACCCCCCACCCGCTTGATCTCGATCGACACCTCCTTGTCGCTTTTGACGGGCACCGCATAAAACCACCGCAACAGCTGCTCGCTCTCATCCAGTTCCACCCGCCCCTCTGACACCTTCACCTCCAGCGCATATCCATCCGTCTCAATCGTCCCCTTGTCCGACGCCATTGACCCCGACATCGTCAGAGGTAGCGTTGCCGACGACCCACTCCTGCTCCGCCCCTCAGGCCCATCCGAATACTCCCCATCAACCTGCTGCTCGCACTCGCGCACCTCCACCGCCTGCTCGACACACCCATCCGACGCAAAATGCACGAGTGGGATAAAAATCTCGGTCGGCAGCTCACATTCTCTGTCTTCATCCGCATCCTTGTCCAAACGCGAACTCCCGCCCTGCTCTTCCTCTTCCTCCAGCTCTATCCGCGGTGCATCCTCGGGCGTGACGCGCACCTTCACCTTCAACGACGCCTTGCCGACATCGAACTCGACATCCACAGGTGTGCCGACGACCCTAACAGGATACGGCCGACAAAACGCGCGCACAGCACGCGCACCGTCGCGAAGGAACCTCAGCAACTCGTAAAACGGCATCTCCCCCATCCCACTTGCGCTCGCATACGGCGACGACGGGACAGGCAGCGTGGCCAATGATGTTCTTGACGTCCATGCTGGCATCAACGACCTCTTCGCCCTAGCACCTGCCTCCGGCCGCCCCCTGCGCGCGTCGTCTGGGCTCCAGATGCTCAAATCTTCATTGTTCCACCCATCTCCCCACATGTGGCTGTTGTCCGGGCAATACGTCCACATCGTATAGCTCAACATGTTCGGACCGTCCGTCGCATTCAAGCTCGCGTCCAGCGCGCGCTCCTGGGTCGCATAGTCGCCGTATCCCTTGCCTGCCGGATCGTACGCCCGCTTATCGTCCAAATCCATCGGCGTGCCAATTTCGCCAATCATCGTGGGGTAGCGGCGACGCCTGTAAGAGGGCTTCTCCTCCCTGCATCCATCCCCATCCCCATCCGCGTCGGCGCCTAGCTGTACACCATCCGCCTTGAGCATGCCCAGCTGGCTCCGAATACTCGCGCGAATTGCGCGCTCCCCGAACCTTGCCGCAAAAACCGGGTTGCTGTACTTGCCCCGAATAAGCCCGAGCGCATCCGCATTGATCAGGTTCCAATGACGTGTGACGAGGGTGAGACCGTCGTAATAGTGCGTCGAGTGGCATGCGCGTCCTTTGAGTAGCGACTCCGGCACTACGGGAGGAACCGCGAATACGGACGCCTGCACGAAGGCAATTGCGCTCGGGTGGGCTTCCCTGATGCGCGTCACGTAGTTTGTGAGGTGTGGGAGGAAGAAGTCGGTCAGAAACTCTGCGTGCACGCGAGGGACCGAGGTGTGGTAGCGGAAGTAACCGGGCCGATCCAGTCTCCCAGTATCGGTGTCCCACACGCCATGGAGAGCCCATACACACGTTCCCAGCGCCCACTCAGGCGATCGTCTCCAGCCCCACTTGGGATGCACACCGTCTAGTTCGGTGCTGGGATCAGCCCATATACGGACGCCCTTGGGGTCAACCGTCACGGTGCCAGCGCGCCTCGAGCCAAACACCGTAAATGTGTAATTGTCCAGCGTCTGCGCGACACCCATGCCGAGCTTGAATGACTGTAGTGGGGTCGGTAGTGTCCCCTTTTTCAGCGCGCACCCTTGTATAATCGGGTACATGCTCAGATCCTCATAGCCGATGAAGCCCTCGGCGGGTTCGTTCATGCTATCCCAGCCGATAATGACGTCGTCCAATAATCCCCCTGCATCGCGAATGTGATCGGCGAGCACGCCAAAGGCACGTATGAAATGGGTTTGGAGGTAATCTTGGATGTTGACGCCGTCGATGATGCATTTTGGGGCAAATGTTTTGCCGCCAAAGAAGAGGGTGAACAAGGTTTGGGATGCGAGGCGGCTGTAGTTGGTCGACCAAATCATGCCTGGGAGGGCGGCGGGAACAGGAGTGTCGGATGAGCCCGTGTATTCGCAGTGTACGATAGCAGCTTGGGTTGCCGTGAACGCCTGTGGGTCGATACCACATGCGGGGAGCGTCCAGTAGGGTGCTCCGGAGCCACCCGAGAACCGCGACCACTATGTGCCACGAGTCAGATGCACATGCCAGCACTACAAGGAAAGGGGACATACGGCGTCTTGGTGTGGGTCCAAATAGACCTTGAACCCGTATTCTTTGCATTTGTGGAGCACGCGAATGGTGTAGTCTATGAACGCGTGATCATAGATTCCGCTGGAGGCAACGTAAAAAAGGGATGATAAGCACGTGGAGCAGAGTACTTACGGTCCCTCGTGTTCAAGTGCTTCCCAGGTGACGGGATACCGGAGTACGTTGAAGCCCCACCCCCGGAGGCGGCTGAGATGCGTGTCTGCGGAGCCGTCGTCGAGGTTGAGCGGGCGGGCGAGGAAGGAGTCCCCGCCTGCTTGTGCAGACGACCAGAAATCATCGAGGACGTGGGAGGGCTGGTCAACGGGCGCTTTGGAGGATCCAGACAGGTTGACACCGCGCAGCAGCACCGTGCGGCCGCTCGCGTCGACAAAGTGACCGCCAAATGTGTGTAGATAGTCCTTTGAGACAGGCTCGCCCGTCGCCGGGCATGTTTTAGGTACGTGGGGCATGGGCTCGTCGTCGTCGTGAGTGTGTACGTCCAAGTGATAGTAACAAAGAAAGAAAGGAGAGGCGAACCGGCGCACTGCTCAATAATATTTCGAATCGTACCACATCAAGCTTGCCTAAAATGGAACTCAGACGCGACGCACTGCCAGCCCATGTCTGTACTCGACAAATTAATGAGACAGTGGTCCCTAAGTACATCCATAAACGTCTGAACAGGGCTTGAACTACTCCAGCTAAAGGTCCACCTTGGAGCCGGACCCGCCCATTAGTTGTTCAGAACTGTCGGGATTCCGGCAAGTTTCATCTTGACACCAATCTCAAACAGATAATCCAGGCACTGGTCAAACTTGAATGAGCCAACAGATCTCTTCGCAGAATCGTTGTGCACCCACCTCGGTTTGCGTCTTTGCCTTTTCCCAGTCATCGCCTGGCGAGTCGACGTCAGAAGTTGTAGTAAATAAGAACTGCGCTGTGGGGCGTACCCCATACATAGATGCCGTGCCTCCTCACGAGGATAGCTGCGGCTTCCGGGTATTTCCGCATCGCCTCCGCCATGCTGTCCCTCAGATCTTCTTCGTGCGGGGTATTCGCGATGATCGGGACGCGAAGGGTGTCCAAGTAAGACAGTGTGGGGCCATTCCCACCAGTCCGAACACCCTTGATCATCTATGCACACCATCAGACGGGCAAGCCTCTGCGAAGCAAGTGCCTTACCTCCTATACCCGAGCACAGTTAATTCCGATCAGTCACCTTGATCAATCGATCACAATCACGATCGCCAAACGACCTCACCTGATGCGAAATCTCAAAAAAGTCGCCCTCCCACAACAACGTCGCCATCACCGCGTTCTGCGAATGCGTATGAATACAGCTCCCCGCATTCCGCAGCTCGAACGCGTTCCAGAACAAGGGTGTACACGCCGACTCCTTCAAGTTCTTCTTCGGACGGCGAAGAAAGATGCGATCGGTGTGTGGCGAGGCGGTCTGTTGGGGGTAGGGCAGAACAAACATGTGCGAGGGTTCGATGCGTTCTTTCTGCACGCCGGAAGGGGCGATGTAGACCTTGTCTCTGATGATGCGAATGAGACGCAGACACCGAAACGGGAGTGCGAGGCTCACCCGACGCGAATGCAGATGCCACCCCCCGTCCCGGTGACCCATCCCAGCCTATAAAACCCAGCACATAGCTCTGGAATGAGATTCGCAGGCTATCCATTCGAGCGTCAGCGAGCTCGTCTGCGAGAACGAAAAAAACACGTACATGGAGGGGATCTGTAGAGGTTACAAGCGCATCAGCGTCGTTACTGGACATTCTGTTTAAACTGATGAAAAGCCTGATTGGGTTATCAGCCGATTTGAACAAGACGACGTAGAGGGGTCGATTTCCTGTTATATAGAAATCACCCTGTTGTACACTCATACGACTAGTACAGCCGTCCGCTATTCCTACCCTGATTTCTGTCCGAATAACTTTCGAGAGTATATTAGAGCCCTGCTAGGCCTTAGGGTGGTCGATTCGTCATGGGATGGGTCTACGACTTGTTTTCAAACTCCGTTCATACTCTCGAGATCTGATTGAGAGCCATTCACTACTTAGCACTTTCCGTTTGAACACAGAAAGTCTGGGGTCTCGAATACATGAAGCATCACCTAGTCTCCAAGTATAAGTATGGAATATCAAGTTCCGTCTGAGGACCGTGCCAGTGCGGGGAAAACTTTCAAACTCGTGAGAAAATTCCTGTCTACTGCCTGGCTGGTAATGACCACCGCCGCACTTTGTGAGCGTTTCCGATGATTGTTACCGCGGCACCGAAGAGGGCATTGAAGTTCTTACTTCCAGAAAGCACGTAACCATTCTACCGCGTTATTTCACAATCGGACCCTACAGAGTTCCCACTAAGTATACGTTATACACCACACACCTTTTGGAAGCTCTTAATCTATCTTTCATCTCCACCTGCACCCTTGGCAACAGTGCGTCTTGGTAGATTGTCCTACTGCTGATATAGTAGTATACGGTTAGTGATGATGCATAACGATTCAGACCCTATGCAACATGTCACTCACCGACTCGCTCGGATAAATAATCTCTATGTCGTATGTGCAACAAAGCGTAATATCCCCTCAATATCTCTAATATTTACATACATGCAGTCTGCCAGCACATTAGCATCAGCAATATGTCAAACCGCTACTGTGTATCGACGGCTTGCCAGCAACTTGCCTCTTTTAGACGACTGGTTCACCAGCAGTGCTGGCCTTCGAGTCCTCGGCGCCCTTTCTATGATTCCCTGGACATGTGGTAGTACCTTGAACGCCGTCCTGGTGGAAAAGTTCCCTCAGTCTTGAATGCACTCTAGAGGGGTTTGAAAGCGACGCTACACATCCATTCTTCAATCCTTCCATCCGCTTTCTCCGCATTATTCGCAGTGCGCCAATCAATTAATCACCCCCCTTTGATGTTCCTTCTCGTATTAGTACTGTTTATCCCCCTTGAATCACGTTATTGGCTCAGTTCATTGTCGTTAGATCTAGCCCATATACCGACCAGTCGGTATATCGCCGCCCATCTATCTAATACGAGGTTTATTGAAAATAAAATATATGACCCCACGGCGCCGATCATCGCTACTCGGTGACTGGGCGCCGCAGAAGGAAATCGACAAGTCGAAGAAACAGGGCTGGTATACCCCCGACGTCGATAGGGTGCCACAAGATGGAACTCAATTCGAAACTCGGAGTCTCGAGACAGATGAATTGCTGTCCACATGAAACGTGAAACGCGCACTCGGAGTCCCACCGTGTGAGAGAGGTCAATTCAATCCAGGTGGATTTACCTTTTCGGTCTGCTAGTACGTACGGGTAAGTCGGATTGCCTTGGAACTTGATGCCGCTAGACTGCCCGCTCGCGTTGCCAAAAGAAGTCGCTTTGGCAACTCGCAGTGCTTTCCAGGGCCTGTCTCTCTAGTAACGCTTGGCTGGATTGGGTGTCTCAGTTTAAGCGAGAGCGCTCCGAGGACTTTGCTCTCTTGCATATGCGTCAACAGTCCTTTAAGTCATTCACCTAACCAGTAGCGGCAGCGATAGACATATACAGGGGCTTCTGACCCAGGTTTCCGGAACCGATGAGTTTGTTTCTCCCTTGCATTGATCGACTTATCCCCGCATATTCAGCGCATATTCAAATCAGTCAAATTTATACTTTTTTATCAAGTGAACCAGACAGACGCCTTTGAAGCTACCGTACACACTCTGCAAGGACACCAAGTCAAATCCATCGACAACGGGTTAGCTACGATAAAGTCCAGCGTTCAAGTATTTCAAGATCAAGAGTCCACAAGTCCGGAGTAAAAAGTCCAGAGTTCTGGCTGTGTTGCTATACACGTTTCAACGTATGTTCTCCATTCAATCTTCCATTCCCCTTGAATGACTGGCGCTTGATCCATGTGAGAAGAAAAAAAAACACATATCTATCGCACAAATCTCACCGTACCTTCAAGGATGCGAAGACGCCTCGCCAATGTTCTCACCTGGTGGACAACAGTAATGTCCCGTCCCCCTCCGTGAAAGTGTCTTCAAACAGTGCGGACACGTCCATCTCAGCAGGTCCAAATGGACAGACAGAATATGTCGGATAATGTTTCGCCACTGAAGGGGATGCGAATTGCAGCCTAGCCATGCGCATGTGATCTTTTCCTTGGAGTCCCCTCGAAGCCCATGCATATCGCGAAAGTGCGCAGATACGAGCTTCGGGTCTGCGGGGAGAATCGCCCCACAGACATGACCGCCTTCGCAAGCCCATTGACAAGTTCGTTCAGATGGGGGTAGGGTGAGTAGATACCCCATGATGAGATCGGAGCTGAAGCTTTGGAGAAGGATCAGCATACGAAGAGGCGAGTTTGAAGGGTTGGCATACTCTAGCTCGTATTGTTGTTGTGTATTCATCTTGAAAGAGATTGGATGGGGGACGGGTGTTCAATCTGGGGTGGCTTTAAAAGCGGAGCAGCCCCCTATCGTCATATGGACTAAATGTCACCGAAGGCATCCTTAGACCGGTATCCATCGGTCGATTTGTGAAATGAACTCCCTGGCCATCCTACTCACGCCAACTTTCAGCCGCCTCTGTTAGGTTTTCCCGACATCCGATCATGATGGAAGCTTGCCAACGGTGTATTCAGTGTCCTAAATGAAATGGGGTGTGCTCAATTTCGCTTCTCGGCTAAACCTTTTGACACGCTGGCCATGGGAACCCTGAATCAAGGAGCGTACTCACAGCCTGAATAACTCAATGCGGGGGATCCGTGATTATGTTACATCTTCATGTGCTTCCCACACACAAGTCGCTTCGTTTGGGTGTTATTAGTAGGCCATGGTGCCGACAGCCCGAGACAGGCGGACTCAAGAACCGTGTCAAATTCATTCCTCGGAAATGAACATACCAGAGAACCAAATTTTTGTTCTGGGATGCGATGATGCACTTGAAGGTATTATACGCAAATTTCCAGATATCAGGGGAACGAAATCGACAAAGTGAGCCGCTATGATCAGAACAATACATCAACCCTTCCACCACTAACACACCTCAATATGCTCCCCTCTCGGTCAATTCGATCCCCCATTCCGCTGGCGTCAATTCCATGTGAGAAGAAATAAAATTATAGAAAGGAGAAGACCATACCCTTCACGCATGCGGCGACATTTCCCCAGTGACTCCAGGGTGGCAATGGTGCGCCATGCCCCTTCGCGCAAGTGTCTTCAGACAATGGGGACATATCCATCTCAACAACCCGAGATGGACGGACAGGATATGTCGGATCATGTTCCGCCACTGAAGCGGATGTGAACTGCAGTTCTGCCACAAGCATGTGGTTTTCTCTTTCGAGTCCCCCCGAAGCGCATGCGCATTGCGGAAGTGCATAGTTACGAGCCTCGGGTCCGGGGGCAGAGTTGCCCTGCAGACATGACCGGCTTCCAAACCCCACTGGCACATTTGTTCAGATACAGGAAGGCTGAGTAGCAGCTGCATGAAATGTTCGAAACTGAAGTCGAGTTAGCATGGGAGAAGCAAGCTATAGGTGGGCGCATACTCTAGTCCGCTTGGTTGCTCGGTAGCCATATTCGATGGTCATGGAATGGGGAGAGGTTTTATGGGCGATTTTAACCTGGGCACCCCCCATACAATAAATATTTTCTACTACCTCCAGTTCATTTGCCACCTGATCATGCGACTTCTTCCGGTCCGCCGCAGCCATGATGAAGGCTTGCCAACAACGTAATTCAGTGTCGTGAATTAAACTTCATACCTCTCTTCGCAGATTGTGTGGACTTTTGGGTCGGACAAGTGTGCTCATCAGCTCCAAAAGATAACGGTCCGGTAGGCGAGTTCATGTCACAGCACCTACAAAGTCAATTAATGGTTTAAATAACTCGCGTCCTCAGCATGCATGTCCAATATAGCCGTTTCACAACAATGAAAACTCGTGACATGCTTCCCCTTTTGCCAATGGATGAGTCAGTCCACATTGGCAAAGGGCAACGATACGTACTGAGTAAAAGGAAACAAGAGGAGATGAATTGTGTAATATCATGCTCCATTGCTTCCGGTACACGACTGCCGCGTCGTTAGTAGGCACTTAGCGGCGGGAGATAAGTCGGGAAAATCGTCCTGACATCCATTTCGAGCGCATCCCTCAATAACCGGCATAAAAAACCAAACAAAGTGTGTGCTGTCCGATAAGGAATTTTGCCTCAAAAAAGGACCTGCAGATCCTCAGTAAATCGGTTAGTGTCCAGGAAGGACCGCTCAGGACCGTCGGATAACACTAACTGTTTCACTGAAATGATTACCATTCTCCACCCTGACCATGGGATGCAGAATGGGACACTTACCGGTTGTGGAACCATCGCAGACATGCGGCGTTGGCAATGTGGTGACTAGTAAGCACGTGTCCAGGGTACGATATGCTCGCGCCATGGTGAATGTCATACTTTCAACAATCAGGTAAATCAGCCACGTACTTATTGCCATGATCCATGCTGGGTCATGCACACGATCGCACTTCGAAACCCAAACATATCTGAGTGTTTCACTGGGGCAAGCCAGTCTCGACCTTGGCATAAGCTGTTCCTACGGCATCATGCTTGCGTCAGTGTCACTTCTTGTGAGAAGTCGATAGGCGCGCTGCGTATGTACTGACATTCCAAATCTCGCGGGAATGAGTACTACCCATTAGTTTGGAATCTGAAGCAGCGGATGATACGGACGGACAGTGGGAGCCCATGTTGGTAGAACACTACCAATCCTCTGATGACAATTGCCACGTACGACCCTGGTTCAAGATTGAATACCCAAATATGGGCCCAGAACTCGCCGAAATGATTTTTGCATGGGTCCTGGCTCACAAGGCGCATTCCAAAAGCGATCATCGGGCCCGTTCAACTATTCTGCTGATCCCAATGCGGTCGCTGAAGAGGACCTCAAGGTGGGAAAGTGCAAAGCACGTCGTCTGGATCTATTTCACCAGCCCATTCCGGGCGTGAACTTGATGGAAGTGAGATCTAGACACATGTATGGCTTAGATGACTTGAGAAGGATGCAGAGGGTACTCCGCTAACTAGATTCATCAAAGCTATCTACGTGCTAGAAAAAAATTGCAAGACGAACTGCATGGCATTGCTATCATTCAATTGCGAGGTCACGGCGGTAGGTTGCGCGACGCACATGAGAGGAAAGAAGTACTCACGGCCTTCCATTGCAAAGAACGTGCACGGCCCTACCATCCGATATAATGAAGTTTCACCACTACCACCGATGGGGTTACCCGGGCCTTTCCATCAATCTACAAGTCGTTTGAATAAAAGATGTACTCGTAGACTCCCGTTGCAAATAACCCCCGCCATATCACCCGGTGTGATGAATTTCCACTGTTATTACATAATGGGCTCCACCCTGCCAAACGACAAGGACAACAAAGGGTGACGATGAGTAACACATGATGCTCAAAACTGACGAGTGACCAGGTATAAATTACCTATTCGAGCTCTCATACGCTGGCCGGATCTATACCAGGTACAAGATCTATACGATCGTTGTGCCTGGTGTACAAATGTCAAAGATATGATAAGGCGTGACTGTGCTCGTATGTCCCACACTGACCCGGGGCAAGACCCCTGCATCTGAAAAGCAGACGAGTAACGTTATCGCTTGATGACTCTCCAGCCATTCAGCTTACTCTTCATCAATCCAAAATGGGATTAGTTACCCTCCGGGGCTCCCCCTCCTTCGGCTAGTTTTTCAGATAGGCTGGAAGATCCACAAGATATAGCTGACAAGTATAGCTGTCTCTGTCCAGGTGTTGGGGCTTGCATTGATAAAGGCTTGCCATACTCTGATTTGACCGAATGGCTGTAAGCAGACCGGCTTACCTAGGTCCCAATAATTAGTACATATACCGCCTGCGATACTGAATGGTATACATTCAGTATTTCTGCCTTTTGGTGTAACGGCTAAGCGCGGCGGTCTGGTCGTATTACAATGGCGGCCCGATCGAACCGATAGACCCCTTGGGGAAAAAGATGTTTGAGTCCAAATGCTCGTTGTGATGAATATTGAGCATGGCATGACTCCAAAACAGCCCCAGAACAATATACAACGTTGCAAGGATATCCAATCACAAGCGCAAGTCGCGTTGAAGCGACGGCCGCTCGGCGCTCACCCTACCCCCTCCAATAACTCGGCTTGACAAACGGCATCGATGTCACCACTGCCCTCCGCATCTTACCCCGTACCTCGACCTCGACCTCTGTCCCCTTTTTATGCGACCCGTTCTTGACGTACGCCATCGCAATGTTCTTGCCCAGCGTCGGTGATGGGATACCCGACGTCACCGTACCTACGGGGGAAAATGATTAGAGAAATGAAGAGATTTTTTTTTCTTTAATGAGTGTGCTTAGAGATACGCACCGATGCTCTCTGTCTGCGAGGGCGCAAACACCCGCGCACCCTCTACACGCGCCAAAAAGCAAAGACAAGGTCAGCATGTCCTTGGGTCGCCCATGGTGAAATACGCACCTCTCGCAGGTGCCCCTTCGACGATGAGCCCTACCCGTCGTCTCGGCGGCCCCTCTTTCAAATGCCTCAACACGTTTTCCGCACCGATGAAATCCGCCCTATCCCTCCGTTCCTTGCCTACATCAAAGAAAGAAAAGACACGAGGGTGAGTCAGCATAACATTCGGTCGCACAACGACACACGCACCAATCACCCACGAGAGACCCGCCTCGACTGGCGACGTCCCCTCGTCAATGTCGTTGCCGTACAGACACAGGCCGGCTTCAAGGCGGAGACTGTCCCGTGCGGCTAGACCGGCGAGCTGTACTGGTGCCTTGGCGAGGAGCCGCGCCACATCAACCGTCTGCGACGGTGGAATAGATATCTTCAGCGTATCACTGAGTCCTTGTGTTATTGCTGGGGAGCGAGTGAGCGTACCTCGAATCCGTCTTCGCCAGTGTACCCGCCCCGCGCGACGTGGAGGTTGAACCCCTCGATGGGGACATAGGCCGATTTTCCAAACGTGAGTCCCCGGAGGTCGAACGACGTGAGTGCCTGCAGATATTGTGCTGCCAACGGACCTACGTGGCGGTGAGGTTATTCGCGGGCGAAGCGCGGCCATAAGATCAGATTACCACAGCACGCGGGATGCAACGGACAAAGGCGTACCTTGCAACGCCACCAAGCCCCAATGTTCGAGGACCTCGTGCTCGACGAGACCCTTTTCCGCTTGCTCGCTCGCGTTCCATTCGGCGAGCTTGTCGCGGAACCAGGCAAGGTCTTTGCCGCGTGTGCCGGCATTGGTGACGACGTAGTAGGCGTCGTCGGCGTGCTTGGTGATCATGGTATCGTCAATGATCCCGCCGTGCGCGTTGAGGAGCACGGAGAGCGTCGAAGAATAGGACGGGAGGGTCGCGAGCGACGACGGGGTGAGCCATTCCAGAAACCGAGTCGCACTCGGGCCACGGAAGCTAGATTTGCAGCATCAGTGATGTTACCTATGGAAGACGGGAGACGAAACATGGGGCGTACTGGGACTGAACCATGTGTCCGACATCAAACAGGCCCGCGCTGGTGCGCACGTGGGTATGGCTGGCGACTGCGGTCGGAGAGAGACTTGGTGGTCAAGGACACGAAACGGAAACAGACGGGAGGTCGGCCCACCTTGGCCGACGGACCCGTATGAGAGCGGCATCGTGTATCCTGCAAATGGGACCATTTTGGCGCCATGTTCAAGGTGAAAGTCGTAGAGACCCGTCTTACACAGCTGTTCAAGTTAAGAAAGAGAGAAAAACGTGGGATGGGTGTAACTCGCCGTCTCGGTGGAGGTTGCCAAGCGCCTGGATAGCGTTTGGGTTTGGGATTGGAGCCAGGTGAACGCATGTCGCGAGGAGAGACACCTGAAGGACGCTGTGATCATGCTGGTCGTGTGCAAAGCGTTCCGCGACGTTCCGCTTCGCTCGCAGGGTCGATCTGAAACCGGTTTTGGTCAACGACGTTCATGGTCACCCCAAGCTCCGGTGGCTGCCACTCGCCTCATAACCCTGAAACAGTATTACACGGTATGAGCTACACAACGTTGGCCAGTTATCCGTGTCTCAATTGCTCCCCTCTAACGCAATCCAAATTGTCTGATCTTTTCATTTGATAGACGTTTCCATCTCGACACAAGTTCCACGTCAAGAGCGGTCTCACAATCACTCGCTTAAGTCCTGCCGGCTGGCAGAGCCAATCTAATGAGATCCAGGACCTACTCGTTCCGGCTAAGTGCATGGTTTCGTCACTGTACGCTAAGCGGTGCGTCAAATCGCAATAAAATGCAAGGACCCTGTCCAAACCTCGGAAGGGACGTGTCACTGACATTCCCATTGAATTCAGTGTGTTTCATAGCTTCCACACTTTCTCTTTCCCTTGCTCCTCACCCACTCTATCTCACCCTCCTTCCATCCCAACTAATTTCTTTCTGCAATGGACTCGGAGCTCACACTCGTCAACCCACCCCCACCCACCCTGTACTTTCTAAGTTCGGCGGACCTCGAAGACGCGGTGATCTACGCCAAACCCTCCGAGCCGCTCTACAAAATCACCAGCACCACCCGACGTATCAGCATCTGTGACGGTGCAGCTCCTGGCCGCAGCATCGCCGTCCTGCACCAGCGAGAGCTCCTTTCGGACACCATTTCGTTTCCACACCGGGGCCGCAAAGGCGGTAGGGCCGTGGCGAACGTGAGCATCCAACGATGGCTCAAACGTTGCAAGGTGCTCGATGGAACGTGAGTACGCCTTGAACCGTTCGCACTCGGACACCGCCTCACGCACGCCCAGACCCACGTTCACATTCGACACCGAGCTTGGACCGTACGTCTGGAAGGTCACGTCGAGGTCTCAGGCAAAGGTAGCGCCCTCCTTTCATACGCCGCGGACCATCTTGCTGATAATCGCACCGCCCATCGTCATCATCATCATCACCATCACCGTCGCTCGTTACCAGGTGTTTGCTGATTATGATCTTGAGAATCCCGTTGCAACGTGTTACTATTCTCGATCGTACTCGGCGGCCAAGCCAGCGTTCATGCTGCACTCGGCGGGTGAACCCCTCCGGGACGATATCGTCGTCGCTTACTTTGTGCAGCGGCACCGCGCAATGCTAGAGAGCAAGGCACTCGATCTATTCGTCGGCCAAAACTAGTGCAAGGAAATGGGCTTTCTCCTATATGTCATGCTTCACTTTTTTATTTGTATTTTATCTGCTTTTTTCTCTCTCTGATTGACAGGCATCTGCTCAAGCACGTCAATCGATGCCGTGTGGGTAGAGGCCAAATCTTGGCATTGGAAAAGGTGGTCACGCATTCGTTCATTGGACTTGGTCTCTTTTTCTGTTTGTTATTTGCAGACACATTTTCTCTAGACCTGATCGGAGGCTAATTTCTGGGGCGTTTGTCCTGCTGACTTATCACCCCATTGTACTAATCAGCTTATTTCATCCAATACGCATTCCTCAGGGTCGTGGGATTGACATACATGACCGCGCACCTGTACTCATAAAACCTCAATAGCATATTCATTTGATGTATACATATAGTATCAGTGGAAATGAAGTGGATGTGTGAATCCCCACGGGTGTTGGTCATTTTGATCGAACATTCAGTAGCGCTGCCAGCCTGGGCTGGAGTTCAAACGTTCACACCCAGGCACGTTCATTTATATAGGGATTTGTTTGCGTAAGAGGCACCGCTGCCGAGGAGCGCTGACGATAAAGCTTGAAAGTCCTCGGAATCACGAGTGAGGACATTCACTGCATCGACGACATGATTGCGTGATGACGATGGGAATTAATGGGCAACGTTATCCTAGTTGGACGAGATCAGCTACAGAAAAGCTTCAAGGGACATGTGGACTCGGTACTGGTTGTATTTCGAAAATATCAACCGCATCCATAGTTGAATCGATCGAGCACGCCGCGATCCAGAACATGTGAGGCGCTGTCAGACAGTCACGTCGCCCTGAAATTGTGATCACTGATTCAAATCCTGTACGGCGTCACGCGTGGGACGAGGGAGTCATCGCTAACACTTCACCTTATAGTAACACATGGATTGATGCCAACCTGTTATTTTCAGGTTTATGTTAACTCGGAAAAGTGCCATCAATGCCAAGTCCGAGTCGCTCCACAAATCAGGGAGACGAGGCTCGATCATGAGACCTCCCCGTCACTGATCTCCAGGAGGTGGAATCTCTCGGATCTGAATTCCAATCGTCAATACCCCAGATTAATATCAAACAGACACGATACCTTATAAACTACGTTTGATTTTTCGTATTGCATTTGAGTGCATGAATAGTAGGCCTGTTGAATGTTGTTTGGCAGACGAAATCGACACCGATGTCGACTTTCCTTTTTCGACCATGTCGCTCCCCATCCACATCGCCTTTGACGCCCTCTCTGCCGTCGACGGCTCAGCTCGCTTTTCATTTGGTCACACCATCGCCATCGCGTCCGTCAGTGGGCCCATCGCGCCCCGCCCCGCTACCGAACACCCCGTGCGCGCAGCCATCGACGTCCATGTTCGCCCACTCCCGGGTGTCTCTGCCACGCCTGAGAAACACGTCGCGAGCGCGCTGAGGGGAGTGCTAGAGCGAGTGTGTGTGCTTGCGCAACATCCACGGACGGCTATCCAGGTCGTCGTTCAGGTGCTGTCTCCCTCGGCTATTGGAAAGGATAGAGATGTGGACAAGGACGTGCGTCTCGCTGCACAGATCAACGCAGCGAGTTTGGCACTGCTCAATGCGGGCTCTGTCCAGATGCGAGGCGTCGTCTGCGCCGTATCCGTAGCGCAAGCCCAGTCGCAGGGCCAGCCCCGGCTCGTCACCGATCCCAGCCACGACAACACCCCCGCAGCTTGCTCTGGCTGCTTTGCATTCCTCTTTGGCGTCGATCCGGCTCACGCATCGCTGGATGAGCAGGACATGGATACCTATGCTGCGGATGGGGCCATACCGCCTGCTAAAATGATATGGACAAACTACCGCGCGCGTCCCGGGGAGGCGTTTTCAGCGGCTGCGTTGGCCCAGGCTGAACGGGTGGCGTGCGAGGGTGCCGCAGCGGTGTGGACGAAAATGAAGGCGAGCGTGAGCGCGTCGTCGGGAGGGGTCTCGTGATTCGTGCGCCGAGCAGCCTTGATATTAGCGTCGGACGCTCCCTCCTCCCTCGGTGAGTGATGATCAAGTGTACGCCGTATACTTTGTAGCCATGTGTTGATTGACAAGTTTACGATACTCCAGGGCTTGTGGGTTGTTATATAGTTCGCTTCCGAACATGCAAACGATCATGACCATACTCCTGAGGAAAATAACATCACGTATGATCCCCTCACTCTCTACAAAGACCACGACAAGCGTGTTGTTGGTAGTCACCGACCATTTATTGGTCGCCCAGAACCAGTCCGTCTTCAGCGTCAGCACAACGGTACACCGGGTACGTGCGGTCCATAAGGCGGATGTGCAACATGAGATCTCAAGAAAATATGGTATGTACACCGTTGCAGGAAGTCGGTCAAATCCCTTGTCCGTACCGAGGTGCAGAAAGATATGGCCATCTCTGAGTATTAGCCGCACTTGATATCTCCTCGAAGCAGCCGCGGTAACCCCTTCTCTTGGTTTGTTGCTTGGCAAATTGTCGACCTCGCCCAAATGAGTCATGATAGCCTGTCCGACATCGCTGTCTGTTGATTTATATTTTGACGATCTCCACTGAGAGTACAATATTGATTGGCTGTCTCGGCAGATGGGGAATTGTGGTAATCTGTGAGCCCACAAGGATGACTTGGTGTTTCTATTCGTAGCACCAAGGCGGTGACGGGGTCCTGGATAGTATCGGCTGGGGTCCCGTTACACTCTCTGACATCACCCAAATTTGGGGCTCAAACGTTCGCCTCTGCTCACCTCCAGGATAATACGTTTTCTAATCCGCATGATCATTACTGTTCAGCAGGTTATCAGCATCGTGCCTAGATGGCAAATAGTCATCGTGCGAAACCCGTTATCTATAACAAGTCGTGCAAAAAGTGGGACGCAGCTTGTCATTGGACAGTCGAGGAACGTTCAACCCGTGCGATACCAGATCCACCAGAGCCACGAGAACGTTGGAACCCATAAAGCGCGATATCGAGCGAGCGGCCATGTCTCCTACGTGTTCTCCTCGTCTCTTTGACTATGGTTCGTGTCGCTGCTGCCCTCGCGCTAGCGGTCAGAGTCGTGTTCGCTGCCCGGCCTTCTGTGAACTGGCGTGAGCACATCAAACACGTGGTTGTGCTTGTCCAGGAAAATCGGTAAACAAGGATTTGACACTAACCAGACCGTCATCTAACTCTCCCTCTGCGTTCAGCTCGTTCGACTCCTTCTTCGGCGACCTCTCATTCCGGAGCGACATCGACAACATTCGTAATCTACGAGGCAAATACTGCAATCCGGTATGTTGTACATTCAAACCAATAAACGAGCCGTCCGTACCACGCCTTCACAGGCCAATCTCACCGCGACCGAGCCCACGTGGATTTGCGCCGAACCGATTGGTGGCAACGTCTCCCCCGACGACCCGAATCACTCCCTCACCGGCGTCAACTACCAGCTCTTCTCCACGTACCACCCCGACGAATCCAGCCCCCCCGATATCGTCGAGGACCAGGAAACCATGCTTGGATTCATCCTCGAACACGAGATCACGCACCACACGCACGACCTTTCTCGCGCGGCTGAAGTCATGCAGTACCTCCCAGAGGACATGATACCCGTCTACCGCACGTTGGCCGAGAACTATGTCGTCTTTGACCGTTGGTTCTGCGATGTCCCCGGTCCCACGAATCCGAATCGGTATGCCCGTCTATTTGGTCTGTAGAGACGCGCTGAGTGATGCTGTCTGCAGTGCCTACATCACCTCTGGCACGTCCCACGGACACGGCACCAACGATCGCGCATTCGAAGTCTTTGGCCTCCCCCAGCGCTCCATCTTCCAGCAGCTCGACGAGGCCAACATCAGTTGGACAAACTATTACAACTCGAGCTTCAACCCCGACGCCGAGTTTTACAAGTGGACGTACGAGACCGGGCGGTATAAAACCCACGTCCAACCCATTGTAGAGTTCTTTGAGGATGCGGCAGCGGGGATGTTGCCGCAGTTTACATGGATTAATCCCGAGGTGGGTGACGTAGACATGTTGTTCCACGTTCCATCCTGAGTGTTTTTGCTTCCCCGCGGACGTCCAGTGCTGTTTGTACGACTCGATGCATCCGTCGAGTCCGATCAACATGGGCGAAGCTTGGACGAAGCGCGTGTACGAAGCGCTCCGGAACTCGCCTCAATGGGAAAATATGCTCTTTTTGATCACGTTTGACGAGCATGGCGTATGTGCCCCCTTGTTCAATTCATTTTTCTTCTATTTTGGGGGCCTCGTGGAAACTGATGTGCTGCGTGTATTTGGGATAGGGCTACGCCGACCATGTGCCTCCGCCCGTGGGCGTCCCACCGGGCGACGACCTGACATACACCGAGCGCGCGCAGGACGGAGGATTGTATACGTTTTCGTTTGATAGACTCGGTCTTCGGTGGGTCACCGTCTCATTCCCTTGCAAACAATTTGAACAAACCAAACCGAAATGAAACAAAATTGGATGATGAACAGGGTGCCGGCGCTGGTCGTGTCACCGTGGGTCGAGAAGGGTGGGCTGGAGTCATGGGGCAAGGATGGTGGGATATACAGCCACTCGTCCCTCCCAGGGTTTATCAGCAAGGTAAGCGTTGTATCTTGTCTTGCGTGGCATGACGTGGCGTCTGTTGACAAACGCGTTCTACTATTACTGCAGCTGTGGAATTTGGATGGAGGTGTGCCACTGACGCCTCGCGTCGCAACCGCGGCAACGTTTGAACATCTCATCACCAATCACTTTCGGGTGGATGCGCCGCGGGTGTTGCCAGCGCCGTGGGGATACGCGAGCGAGGACGGCCAGGACGACAAGGGCCAGGCGGCATCGCAGTTGTTGGAGAATGGTGCGTACCTTGCGCGTGTACCTAGGTGGAAGGACGAGGACGTGCGTCCATGAGCCTATGCGGCAGAAGTACGCTTTTTTTTCCCTTTCTTGTGTCGTGAATATGTATCCCACATCGCTCTCGACTGGGTTATTCAAATACTCGGAGCTGCTGTAGACTCTATTACATGCGTGCTGCTACCCAAGGACGCAACAGTCCAAGCCCGCGAGAACGCAGCGCTCAAGGCGTGTACCATGGATTGCCGCAAGTATCCACTTCGCGGCCCATCGTTATGATAAGATCGGATGAGATCAGTTCATGCATACTCCGTCAATAAAACTGAACGTCGACCCAGAGGTCAATAATGTCGACCGACGGGCCAAGGAAAACGGGACTTGCCTGGTCTAGTACACCAGTAGAGGAAGACGCGCTGCCTTGTCCGCCGCTGGGAGAACGTTCTTGTTCTTGATGTATGGAGGGTTGGCTTGGCTGGATACGTGTGCGTGCGCGAATGATGACGACATACATCAGAACGAACAATAGACGGAGACAAACCGCAATAAAACACGCTCACCCCAGCAGCCGCATTCGTATTACTATTCCCCGTAGGGACAGTCCCACCGCCGCTGCCAGTCGCAGTCGCAGTCGCGTTCCCGCCAGCGATAGCACCAGCGCTACCATTGCCGCCGGTGCTGCTGGGCGCGGTATGTCCGAGCCCCGTGAGCCCCTCCTCCCGGGGAACAATGTCAATCAAAAAATCAAACTGGTCGGATTTTGCGAGCGCTTTGGCGATGTCAGCACGGGAGAGGGTGCGCCGTTTGTTCGAATCTGCAATGATGAACGCGCGGGCCGTGATTTCAGAGATGAAAACTGTACGTCGTGGTTAGCGATCAAGCGTGAGGTTGAGATAGGGAAAGAGATGGGGTGACCCAACGTGCGGTTGTCTGGGCTCAATAGAGAATCCGGAGAGAAGGACACCAACTTTCGCAGGCTTTGCAAAAGAGAATGGGCGCATCAGCGGCAATCATCTGCAAGACCCCACGTGGGATGTGAGCGATGCTCGAACGTGCGCACGACCGCGATGCATGGATGCACAGGCGCGCACAGCGCACACACCTTGACGTCTGGATCGCTCTTCATGACCTTTTTGATCCTCGCAAGGGGAAGCGGGGGATGTCTATAGTCTGGCGTTTCTTGTTCTGCTGCATCTACTTGTCTCTGCCAGAATGAGCGTAGAAAATCGTTGAGTGGTTCGCCCGGTTGGACGTAGGGCGTCGTGGGCGACATGGCTTGACAATCTGATGTGAGAAAATGCGAGAGCATATGAACCCTAACCCCGGCTTAGGGTTATGGTTATATAACGGGCGAGCCGACACTGTGGCAATGAACTCATTCGTTGACAGCCCGTATCACTTGCAATGCGCCTCAGCTTGCTGATGAACTAGTACTGGGAGTTATTATCTCCTCCCGAGTTTCATATGATCTTGGGCCTTTGTTGCTCACTATCACCACGACCCTGGCCGTGCCGCAGTTTGGCTCCTGATCCCGGTGGTGCTGTGTCTTCCATGGGGAAGATCTTAGATGCCGGGACCCAACGTCCCTGACCGTACTATCCCCAAACATAAAAAGTCCCGCTCGGAAAACGTGCCCGCAGCTCGTCTCCCACCATGAACATCAGTCTGCGCCAAGTCTTCATGGACGTATCGCAAACAATGTTTATCACCTCGACGGGCATTGTTCTTTTCACGGCTTACTCGAAGCGCGATTTACATGGCTACAGGTCAACGTCCGTGATCACCTCCATCGACGACCAGGGATCAATTGTCCAAGTCGGACATATCAACTGGAACGAGCACACCGAGAACGAGCCGTCACTTTCCGTCAGGACGGGTCGGATGGAGCTGCGGAACATCATGCAAGATGATATCTCGTAATCGGCCCCTCTCAATTGGTCTATACACTGTTGAGCTCAATGGATGTTTTCACTTAGCGCGACGATATTCCGAGGGAGTGACGGGCTGATTTATCGGTGGAAAAAGGCAACCGATGCTATTGTCGTAGGTCTTATTCCCTATACTTTTGTTTTTAACTCCTTTTCCCTTCGTGTCGTCCAGCTATCTGCAGACAGCGCGCCGCTCGCCCCAATAGCAATCGCTTATGAGGATGCCCACTCCTTCTCGACGGCGGGTGAAACTGCACAAGATTTAATTCTTTGCGTACGGCCGACTGGCTTCCATCTTCTTCACGAGGTCGTTGCGACATTCATCCTCTTTGAACAATTGTGCAGACACTCCGGGGCCCGAGCTGTCCTAGGTCCCCGCAGAGGTAGGACCGTAACAATACTCTCGATCTATGTGATTGAAACTTGGACAAATGATCAGGAACGCGTATCTTCCCTGGAGAACCTCGGATCCAATTGACCAAGTTCAATGACAGTCATTGGACGTGAGTGCAACGTGCGAAATAGAAGTGTCCCGTGGAAGGCTCACCTCGGTGTTCGAAAAGTCGTACGCAACACGCGTCTCCCACGAGACTTTATGACCCTACAGGGCGTTACGTCCCTTACACGAGAACACTGTGCGTGAAGATTTCTTGCGCTGTTTGAATTCGGTTTAGACTTGCCGTGTAGGCACAGATGTTCCACACGTTCCACCGCCGATCTGACGGGTGCGTTATTGCGGCGGCACAAATATCCGTCTGCGTACGGGGGATTCGGCGATATCTGGAAATGTGACTGGCTCAAAGACGCGCGGGTCATCCAAGTCAGTCATGTACGACCTTATATGGCACAGTGACGCACATCACACACAGGTCGCCGTCAAGGTAATGCGGACAAACCTGACGGGTATTAAAAACGACACCGTGAGCAAGGTATCGTACAGTTGCCGATTCGATTGTAGGAAATACTGAACGATCGCAGAGAATCAGTCGCGAATTAAAAATTTGGATGAGATTGGAACACGAATGTGTATTGCCTCTGTATGGGATCAACTTCGACTTTGGTGCATTCCCAGCGATGGTCTGCCCCTGGATCGAAGGCGGGACACTGAGTAAATACCTCGAGCATCACGAAGAGCTTCCATTGCATACTAGACTACAGCTGGTGAG
>JBBPQH010000237.1:0-22438 GCA_038092475.1 Boletus tomentosulus
GGGGGACTACGGGTGCGCCAGGGGGACGACCTGCTGTCATCATGGCCTTACGATTCGGGTCTTGAACGCTGCGACGATAGAATTCTTCAAAAGGTTGAATGATAGCAAGGTAATAATTGGCCAAGATGGCGGCGGTGGCGCGCTGTCCATTGGGGATAGATGCCGGAATATATTCTGGAAGCTCGAACTGCGGGAGAAGTTGTGACCACGCATTCTGTTGGGTTACCTATATAATTAAGTGTAGATTGGCGGGGTGTGCGATATGGATAAAGATACCTTTTGGCTGCCACCAAAATGGGATACAATGCCCCATAGTTTGAACAAGTCAAGGTCCTTGCCGGCCAAACGAACTGCGCCAAGTTCAGAGGAGCATTCCAAGTTTTTCCATTGCGAGGATGCGGGGTCGTAGTTGGGAGGGTACGGAACGGAAGTCAAAGCGGGGGGGAGAGGATTACCTCTGGAGAGATGGACGTTAGCGAGGCCAAGCAAGAAACTGCGTTGCTTCTGCTTTATCAGTGCTAGGTTGGGGTGATTGCGAGGTGGGACGTTTGAAGATGGCATGGAAGACTCGAGGGACACGGGGTTGGGTTGGAGAGTGTGAACGGGGGCGAAGGAGGGCTGAAAAGTGGGGTTTGGGGGAAACTGCATGGTGGAGGGGGCGTCGAGCACGGTAGGCTGGAGGGCGTTTGACTGATTATAAGGGGAGTGGATAAATGACCCCGGTGTTGTCCCGCCCATCGGGATCTGGGACGAAGACGGGGCGGGGTGGCGCGAGTAAGTATTTGTGAGCTGGCGCTGCATGTTGACGACGTTGAGCGCAGCCATCTGCTTTGCGGCAGCATTGGAGTCGAAACTGAACAGTGGGTCGGTGAGGGCAGAAAACGGCGGGTTCTGCGCATTCTGGTTTCGTGGCTGCTGGGGCCTGCGTTGTACGCTGAGTCGGTGACGGGGGAGGACGGGGATGAAAGCACTCACAGCATCGTTGTCGTCGTCGCCGTTGTTATCGTTGTCGTTGTCGTCGTCGTCGAGCTTTGTGGTTGTCCCACGCGCCGAAACTCTCCCGCGCACGCCAGTATGTCCCGCTCAGAAATCGACGAGATATTCGCTGCACCGCCAAAGAAAAAAGCAAAAACGTCGCCCTCTGAGCAACAAAACGTCCCAGCAAAGTCTCGTCATCCAGAAACCATCCTGGACCCGTCCAAAAAACAGGCCTCGCGAAAACAGCGTCGAGAAAAAAAGACGAACGACGACGACGACCGTTTCAAAGACTCGAGGGGATCCATTCCTCGTACGTCTTTCTTATTACTCGTCTACCATCATCCCAATTCCACCAGGTCGCAAAACAGCCGATGGGTACACCATATACAAGGAGGACGAGCTGGGCATCTCCACCACAGGCGGAGGTGAACGTTTCATTCATTCCCTCCGCTCTATTCTCAATACTCTACAGACACAGCTCTCTGCCCGTTTGACTGCCAATGCTGTTCGTCGTCGATCTTTACATACTGCGCCCTTCTCATCATTTCTATCTTGACAGGTTTTTGAAGGCTGTATCCCTTGTTGTACGATTGTCAATGAATCATTTTGCCCAACGTGGTCGTTTTTTTGGCTCTATCGAAGCTTCGCTGGTCTTGCCCTGGTGGCCGTGGTCTGCGAGGTCAATGTGTAGCCGACAGCATGTCACCCCTTTCATCACCCCATCGAACACTAAATGTCGTTTGGGGCGGTACTCTATCCACGATCTGTGGGCAACATTATTTAGTTTGCGAAATATATCAGACTCGTGGATCAACATCATTTGATGGACAAAAGAGACATGGTCCGATATCATAATTCAATCATCATCATCATCGACCTCCGTGTGCTGTGGGCGTTGCTCCTCATTGAACGTGTCGCCAAACGGATCGTCGCTTTCCATGGAGCGTTGAACGTCTTCAGCCTTTTTGCTACGTTTTGCCTCTGCCTGACGTTCTTCATCCGCCTTCCGAGCCAGATATGCCTTGCTTCCAACAACTTTTTCTGGATTCTTGCACACCCTGAGCCTGCGGTCGACTTCTCGAACCGCCTCGACATCTGGTGGATGTCCTGAGTGGATAATCAGATTTTTGACCATGTCGACAGCACTCTGGAGTGTCTCTGGGAGTACGTCGTCAACCCCTGATGATTTAGAGTCGAGCCATTTCTGTGCAAGGGGTGGAGAAGCGAGGGACAGCGCCGCGAGTGCTATTTGGGATGGTGAGTAGATGAGTTCGGCATCCGTAAAACGTGAGCTGCGGACGTGCTTGAGCGCCGTCTCGTACACGTCGCGTGACCGTTGGTCCTCTGCTATGGCTGACGACGACTGGAAGGGTATGAGCGGAATAGCGGACGCTGGAAGACATCGCACCTGGAGATCAAGCCAGAGGCCCCATAGGGCACGATGGGTGTGCCATACTGCAAATTCGAAGCTCAGGCTCTGAGCGACGAGGAACTCGAGGTCGAGGACATCGGAGGGGGATGTTCGAGGGATGTTCGAGGTGTATAACTCGAGCGAGATGGGGTTGTTTGTCGTCTTGGTGGCCAGAAACAAGGCAGTGAGCCTGGATGGAGCCGCGTCGTGAGTGAGGAGAAAGAGAGGAGAGAGAGACATACATGACGTTCTTGGGATGCCAGTCCATGACGGTGTTTCTGAGATAGAAGCGTTTGAGATAGGTTATCGCGGTGGCCTCGACCTCCTCAGGAAAGCGGAAGTGACCGCATAGCTGGGGAATCTTGGTGATGTACAACTTGACGAGGAGGAGTTCCTCCTCAGCGGTCAGGAAAGAAACATTGGCTGCAGATCCTGGCTAGAGAAGTGAGCTGGTACGAACGCATGGATGAGTTGAGCGTAAGATACCTCCTCCTTGTCAAAGGTTGTCCTGATGGCTGCGACGGCGCCAGCGTTGAGGGTGCTGCGAGCGAGCTGGAGCTGTTCTGGTGAAAATCTCCAGCTCTTGAACTGGGTGCTGACATCGTAGGAGGTTGGCATTCGGACGTATTATCGCTGTCTTGGATGCCAAAACTAGCCTAATAACTTGTCTCTCATTCACCTCCATGTCCCCCTCATGCCTTCCATATCGTCCCGTACACCACCATCGTCCCCGACTATCACCCCCCGCGCGCAACCTTCCCCCACACAGGCCGTCGTCGACATCTCGACCTTGATCACCATTGACTTTGCTCGCTTTTATCCATCCGCATCGCCAGACTCCTTTCAGCCCATCTACGACACATTTCCTGATGGCTCTCTTGTCGCGCCTCCTCTCCTCGACGACCTCAGAATCAGCAATATTCTCCTCATCGTCACCGGCTCTCTCTTATCCATATTTATTCGCAATCTCTTCGTTTCAGCCATCTACGCTTGGAGGGGTAAAGTCAAAAAGAAAGCTCTTCTTTACATCCTCTTCCTCAGCCAACTACTCGGCCCGATCGCCATCATTCCCATCATCGTCGCTCAGTTTGATAAATCCGCAAACTGCCCCCTGTGAGTATTCGCTCACGTTCCCGACATGTTCTCTCATCCCGTCTCCTTAGCATCATGCGCATCACCTCCGCCACCACTGGCGTCTCGCTTTCTTTACTGGTTCGTCCATTTCCCCACAATGCCTGACACACTCAACACCATTTCCACAGCTGACAGGAGTACTAGGCATTAAAGTATATCGGTGTCTGGATAATAGCCGTTTTGTCTTGGTCGGCCTTGTGATCTTGTCCACCGCTGCTACTTTGGTCCTCATGCTCGACGTAATTAAGCTTCGCGGCTTCCGTAGCCTTTCAGGTAGGCATCTCCATCCCCCCTTGCTCCGTAACTCACTCCCGGACAGGGCATTGTTATAGGCCATCAGCTGGCCTCTCCTCCATATTTGTGACAGTCTTGCTAATCGAATCATTTTTTATTTGTGCTTGCTGTTGGTACTCCCTGTGATTGTCATGGTTTCCGTTGACGTTTCCCACCAGTCCTCTTTTGCGTATGGAAAACCCAAGGGCCCGTGGCGGTCAGAGGTCGCATCTCTCTTCACCTTCCACTCGACGGTGACTCCCCCTTTCGACCAACTGATCCAAGCAATGAAACGCCTCATTCTGCTCGAAATCGTAAAACCTGGTCTGGCAACCCTGCTAACCATATCTCCACATCGCCTCATGCACGACACCCTCCTCCTCTATCACGAGAACCCAGTATCATATCTTTTCGCCACGGTGAATCCCAGGCAACGGACCCTCACGATACAGCAGTTAATGCAGAAACGCCTCAGAGCCCGAAATGGCCATTTCCTTCGATAACACATTCACATACTTCTTGCTCTTGTACAGTTAGAATGTCGACCACGACCAATCATCCCACTTTACCTCCCAGAGTATCTACATCTTCAAACCGACCAATCTCTACAGTGCATTCTTCCTGGAGTCAACGTTACATCCCCACGATGTCTCTCTTTCGAAAGGTCATGAGAGATGAGGTATGTATATCAAATCAGGTCATTCTGGACATTTTCTGACTCGCACTTCCCTTCACAGCTATGTTACACTGTTGTCATTACTGCATTCACTGTTGTGTCTGTAGCCATGGCTCTTGTCGGGGTCAAGAGCGCAAGTGGCATCAACTCTACCATATGGGTCACCCTTGACTGTACGTGTATTGTGACCTGAATCAATGACAATTGACATTCGATTCCGCAGGGGCCCTTATATCATTGCTGGTGATGCACAGTTTTGGACGTGTGATTCAACGTCATGAAAACGAATCATTACTCCTTCATTCGCCAGCATGGTACCACGATTTGCACACAGATCGCACGACCGCGGAACTCTTGCGGGACGTACCACAGCCAGTGCGCGCTCCTAAGATGTTGTTTAAAGCACGTGTGCGTCGTTCTGTCGCACGCAATGATATCAACGGCGTTGTGTCGCCCTCTGACCTACCCACGTATCGTTTGTTCCCCGGATCAACCTACTCTTCACGGGGAGATTTGCACTCCTTGGAAGCGTCGACGAGTTGCACGTCCAATACCCTTCCACCCGTAGAGATTGAGTCGCCCCGAACACTCGCCATTGGACCCCCCGTCGTTCGTCCGATGGAGAGCAAGGAAGATCTAAGTATCTCTGAGTCCTTCGTGTTCCCAGAAACCTCTTGGGGAATGGCTCAATCATCCCGCACATCCGCTTGAAACCACCCAAAAGACATTATTTTGACAAGTCGGGTCATGTACCGTAATTGAAAGTAATGATAATCATGTTCCCACGGCATTTTAATGGAGCTCAGTGACGACGAGCTCGTCAGCATCCTCCCCATCCACTACTCGGATAAGTTGAGTCCGAACGTGCACATCCATCAGTTCCCACTTTTAAATAGGCCTCTCCAAGTACCCCCGTCAGCAACCGTCAGTGGAAAACAGATCCGTGCCCGGATTAAACCCGTGTCGCGCAAGATTGAAATCCATGTACCAGTTGACGCACGCCCCGAAGTATGGAATCACGAGAAAAGCAAAGATCTGGGGGTTGCACAGTGCGAGGACGACCGCGAGAAGAATCAAGAGGACCAAATGAAGCAGAGGGAGGGGGAAGAACCGAGGTTGACATACAGTCGATTGCGGAGTGACGCGATTCCTCAGTGTGGTGCCTATATGCTCGGAGTCGTGCGAGACGGTGAGCGATGCAAGTTAGGATGTGGTCCCTTCTGACCGAGAACTCGCAAGGCCGATTACACCTCTTGCCTGTCAGCGAAACGCACCAGTTTCGACCCACCTTGTCCTATCTCGATATCATGTCTCGAAAGGCGCGGCGTTCAAGGGGAACGGCGTCCGACTCTGAAAGCGATGATGGACCACCGCTAGATCCAGATGAGGTACTCCCGACCACCATTGTTCCAAAGAAAGAGAAGAAGACAGCCGAGACAAAAGAGGTGCAGGTTTCTGCTCGCAAATCGGGGGACGACAAAGGTTTTCAGGGAGGCATGTCAACCGCCCGACGAGAAATGTTGCTGGCCATAAGGGCCGAGGAAGATGAGCCCTGGCAGCCCGTCCAATTCTGCGACGGAGAGGTGCTCGCACTGTACTTGTCGGGAGACCGTGTCTTGTCTAACGCATTGCACAGGCGGCAGAATCCAGCCAAGTGTACGAGTCGCTGTTCTCGCGCAACGAGCAGCCTGTTGAATGTAAATCGGACATGACTGCGTATCTGAGGTCGATAAACGGACTGTGAACTACATCTTTAGTACTTACCATCACCTTTGACTTTTCGTCCATGTCTATGTGCAGCGAGACCGACTCAGAGCCCGAGCCCGAGCTCGCTACTGTCTCCAGCTTGACAGCATTCGCCCGCTTGTCTGCGACGCGGCCTGGCCAGGGGACTCTCCGCTGGGCCGTGGATACCCTCACAACACTTGACTTTCGACTCCTCCGCAAGGTATGTCGTCGCAGTCTCACATACTGCCCTCGTGAGCTCCTGTGTAGGATACCGCCCTCCATGGTCTCGTTCAAGATTGTGCTAGCACGATACTCGCCTTGTTCAACGATGTGCTGCAGCAGGATCCAGCAACGGACAATCCGTGCAGTTTCATCCCAGACGTTGCCAGCATACGTGCGTCACAATTGCGTTCACTCTTTTGTACCAGCTCATTCGCCTTGGCGAATCCAGTCAGGCAATCATTCTTGCATCTTCTCTTTCAGTATCGCCGGCTCTTTCGTGTCATCGCAGCGAGAGATTTCCAACCGAACTCTCCACCCTCGGCGGTTGTATGTTGGGTGGACCTCGTTTTGGCCAAGCTTGGCGACGTCGTGGCATTTATAGCGGCGGGTCTTGACGTCGACCACCCAGACCGGTCGCTTCCCGAGTCCTTGAGGGCACAAAGAGAAGAAGACAACCTGCGTGCCGCGATACAGCTACCAGGTAGGACGCGTTTTCCGGAACGTGGATGTATCTCACACGACGTAGATAGTTGGGATATGCTTCCATCCACGCTCTTGTCGGAGCGCGCATCAATTGCTGCAAAACGGCTCACCGTAAGGCTGATGATGGGGAGGCATATTCTTTGTCCCGCGCTCTCGGGACAAGGGGTGGACAACACGTCAGTCATCGACAGAGCACAATTAAAGCACCGTCAGATCACGACGCATTTCATAGCATTCACGGGTTACTTTCCACCACCGCGGAATTTCTAAGGCAAAACGCAGCTCGGGTGGACGAGCTGCGTTTTGTGTTGGGACCTGGTCTGGAGTACCTGATGCAACAGGAACGTCTTACCAGCGCAATGGCAGTTTCCCTGTTTGCGGTAAGGGTCGTTTACGATCTTTGCTCGATGACGGATATCTAGATCACCGGCGCAGGCCGCCGACATGGCACAAGACTCAACCATCAATCCAGAGCGTGCGGCTGCATTCCGTCCCCAAACGATGGCCGCCGCCATGCAGCTTCTGCGATTTGCTCTAAGAGCCGGTGGGTATCCCACCCAAACGAATATTTTGGATCCATTGGATCACCTCGATACCCCTACAAGCGTCATTATGCGATGGGGCATCGTTCCGCAATGGGCATGGAGCACTTGGTTGGAATACCGCACCCTGCATGCAGACACGATCATCTGTCTTGTACGTTCTCTTTCGGTTTGAAAACGAGTACGTCTAACAGTTTCAGACCACGGCGTACATCCAGCACCAGAGAGCAGGTTCAGGGACAATGTTGAAAGTCTCAGATTTGGGTGGTCGGCCAAGCAACCAGGCAGCGGTAATCAGTGTCATGATCGTGAGATTGCATCATGATGTCACACAGTGGCGTAATTCCTGATGTTCTTTAGGACCTCGTGTATCGATTCATTTCGGTGCTTTCCGTTGATGGACAACCGAAGCAGCTCCCAACAATTATGATAGGCGTACTTGATGGAAGTTGCCGATTGATCTCTCAATGGATAAACCGAAACTCGTGTGGAATTCAAAATTCGATGGAATGCTGCAAAGCATTGATCATCCTCTTTGGCTATCTATCCCGGAATGGACAACACGTTGCTCGTGAGTATTCAATTTCGGTTTCGCGGCACATGACAGAGGCACCAGCAGTGAACGATCTAGTCGTTGAGTGCTTGGCATGTATGAGGGAACAATGCACCCGTGACGCTTGGAAGGCAGCTGTTGAGGATATCAACTTTTGTTTTGCTGACGTTTTTGGTCAAAGTATGAGTTTGATTCTCAACAATGACACGACGCTGACTTATCCCAGGTTTTATGCAGACAAAGGCGTAAGTGTTCGGTAAGAACTGACTGTCTCGCAATCGTGTAATCGGGTTGGCACAGGTTATTATCCCTCTCACAAGAAGATCTGCCAGAATCCAGTGAGATTTGTACAGCACAACTGATGCAATTCCTTGTCGTTATGATGTCCAAAGGAGTTCAACCAACCGAGCTGGAAACAATCGTCGAGTTTATAGAAGCGGTTGGGGAGCGGGTCCTTGAGGTGCCTCAGGATGGCCGGGAGCTCCTTTGCGAAGCATTCCTCACATGCCTTGCAAGTGCCAAATTATCCGAAATCGATTTACCATTCAGCAAAGTCACGGTGGTTGCCGACGAAGAGGCTATATGGAGTCTCGGGATGAGTAGCGGGACAAATCTCTTCCTGGCATGTAAGTTTTAGTTATAGATCGAGTGCGATACTGGCTAAACCCACGTTTAGCTGCTTTTTCACTGTACATCGCATCTGCACTGGTGATGAGTGTTGATCCATTGACCTACCTAGAGGGTTTGGAGCACTTGCTGGATATGGTCTTATTGATATGTTCACGGCACTATTCTGGCGAGGATGAACCGGTGGCATTGGTCATCCTACCTACGATATGCGATGCGTTGGCGCACTTGCTAGAGCACAGGGACGATACCACCGGTAGGCGCAGCATCATAGGGAGATCAACGTTACTAAGGGATCGCTAGCGGTATACACGTCGGAGAATACGAGGATATCTGCACTTGGCAGTGTATTGCGGTCCATAGATGACTCGATGGGTGACAGATTCGGCACACTGTTGAAACGCAGGGTCTCGGCTGTGGCAGGGAGGCTGTTGCGCGAGGTGTGTCCGGGTAAGTAAGCTCGACTGTATGGCTGACTGTGGAACAGATCGACGGTGAGCAAGGGACGAGTGGCGTTGAGCATGGGGAGACAAGGCGGGAATACGAGCTGGTGTTTTGTAAGCAAGATGGGATCTCTCGCCTGCTGTACATGGTAGTGGTGTGACATGTGACATTCTAATGTCACGTCCCATATCTAAACCCGAACAAGATCAATATTCGCTTCTCCTCCTCGACGATGTTGATGTCGTCGCCATTCGCATTCACTTATCGTCGCCGATCTCACTCTGCGTCCTCGCCGTCGCCGTCGCCGGTGCCCGCATCGTCATGGCGCACCGCCCACAAGCGAGCTCACTCCTCCCACCGCGACACACCCACGCTCCCTGACGCACAACGATGTCACCTCGATACCTGGAGGATCGGAAAGAGGGCTCGCAGAGACACTTCAGTAGGCTCTTCCTTGTGTCTTGTGTATCGTCTTGCTCACCTTGTTTCCCTCCCCAGCCCCCTCAGGCAACTAGGAGTTCCACGCCCGCTTCTGTGGACAGTTCTGTGAGCTCCAGCTCCGCCCCACATACGCCTATCTTTCCTGCGTCATCAGCAGATTTCCTTCTTTTCCCCAGTCATCCCCTCTGCAATGGTAATCCAACCACTCGCAACCCCCATAGCCCCTCTTCCACCGTTGCCCATCTCCCTGACGATAGTTGTGAGTTCCCCCAATCGGAGCTTGCTCGCCTCAGATCAGAGGCTTTCTCGGAGCTTCAGCGAAGCGTCCAAGAGAACGGCGAGGGGTTCGTCAAGCGCATGCGCGAATTTGAAGATTCACGCTCCAAATCTGCCCAACACTCTCGGCCGAGAGGTATCGAGAGGCGCCGCAGAAAACGCCATTCCCCCAGCGTGCCCATAATGCCCACCGGAAAAACAACAGTCTCAGACGACGACGACGACATCATGATCCTTTCGAGCGCTCTTGGTAGCGAATCATCTCATACAAGACAAAGGCGCTCGTCCAGCTTGGGAGCGATGGACGACAGTGACTTCCAATTGCATGACACATCCAACTCGTCGGGTCGACTCTCTCCCATCTCTAGCATCTTCCATCCCTTCCCTTATGCATCGCATCTTCACCCTAGCAATATCAGTCAATCAACGGAACTGTCTACTTCATTCAGCACGTCTTTTGGCTTCACCATTCTTTCCCATGCCAATGCATTCAGACCAACTGCATCTCATCCTTCCTCTAAATCTCTCGCTTCGTCGACGGATGTGTTTCCTTCAAGCTCATACGCAGAGGACGTCAACTACCCCTCATCCTCATCCATGGTCTCACCACCTCACTCACCCTGTCATCTATCTGCTGGTCCCATCCAGACCTCTGCTTCTAGTGCGGAGAAAGCAATAGCAGCTCTCACTTTAGCAATGGCGAATGGAGCTGGCAGCCTCGGAGACTATGAGGCGGTCAGAGCACTGAATGTTTCGTCAGCAGACGAATCACAGGTCGGTGAACTGTGGCATTGAATGCTCTTTCCCCCCGGTTCAACCGCACATTGCAAAACATACGTGGGCGTATGGTAACCACCGCGGCTCAGACGAAGCTTCACCATCAGCGATCTTTCTTGTTTATTTTTAATGGTCAATGGCATTTGTCCATGGACCCGAAAAAACCATGTCTTGCCGCTTTGTGTTAATATCAAACATCGTGTTGTACCCAGCCAAAAGCCATTTTTCTATACCACCACGAACATTTTTGTCCATTCTCTCTGAAATCTCGTACGGGATTACAGAGCAAAACAAATGGATTGATTTCTTTTATCTCTCTAGATATGTCCTATGAAGACCCTCCTGTATGTATCACGACTTCCTGGGTTTTATGTGCAACTTCGATAGGTGAAGTTAGGCGGAGACGGTTTGATTTATGACCTTGCTTCCGTTGCACTTGTGGTGTGCTGTACGCTGTTGGATTTCATCCAAATGACCTTCACCAGCAAAATGTCATGCGTCTTGAATCGTCTTAGCTTAGCGGTCTTGTTCAGGCGGAGATAGCGAACGGAAATCCTATACACTTGGCAGCGCTGCCACGGAACAAAGGGCAAGCAAGCATGTTACTTCGAGCCATCTTCTTGACGCGTACCAATTAGATCTCCTGGATGAGTGTGCTTGTCTTTCCTCTCCAATTCTGCCCGCAAATCTTCTATCGTCTTTTCGGCAGATATGCGCCGACTCAGCTCTGCTTGATAGAGATCTTCCGCTCTTCGACGAGCTCGTGCCTCGATCGTCAATTGTCCCCTCATTCCTTGTCAATATATATCAAGTCAATTCCAAGATACTGAGAACACCCGCGTACCGGAAATCAGCTTCCCAAGACCGGGTGGCACATAGAGATGGGATGCCACTGGCTCCCAGGGAAGGGTGAAGATCTCCGAAATGTCGAGCATATAGAACTCTTCGTCGGAATCGAGACGAATGCTGCTCTTGTCAAAGGAGGAAATGGCGCCCGAGTGACTATCCTTTGGCGGACTGTCAAGGCTCACAGCCTGCTCACTTATGGCCAACTTCATCACAGCAGAATCCTCTTGTAAACGCAGTACGGACTGTATCTGCGGAGAAGCGGGATGTTGCCACAAGTCAGGGTTATGAGTGGTTTCTGGAACACGGGCAAGTTCGCCATTTGGCGAACCTTCGCCCACATGCGGAGTAGGAATTAATGGCGGTGGAGCTTCAATGTCCACACTGGGAGCAATTGAGTGCCCAGTCCCGCCTTCGGAAGGCAGTGTCAAAATTATGTTCCTATCCTTCTTCGTGGACAAGGCGTTCTCAGAATCCATTCGAGGCGAAAGAGAAGCATCGAGTATTATTCCTTGAGTCTCCATGGTATGGGCGTCAGGAGAGCGTGCCTGTGCGATCGGTTCGAGCTCTAGAGACTCGTCGTCTTTCCGAGTGTCGCGCAACTGCATCTGGCTACCGTCTACCCCTGAAAGTGAAAGGGTACCCTGTGATTGACGCATCCGGGCCCATTCCTCTATTAGATCTTTCTTTGCGTTCTCGTCTGTGAGGTCGACGGCCTTTCTTCGGCGTCCTCTCGGCTTTGGAACGGTTTGTGAACCAACTGTCTCGTTTGGAGCGGACAATATAACAGAACCAGCAGGCGGTTCGCTCAGTAAGTCGCCCGCGCCATCGGGACCTGCCAGATGCGTATAAATATCTGAGCTGGGACCATTGAGGAGCGAATGGATCCTGCGCGCGAGCCGCGCGGAAGTTCGTGATGGCGTGACATACTCCACATCCGTTGCAGGCGAACCGGCCCTCGAACGAGAACGTCTGCGTGATTGTAGCTGGACAAAGACTTGAGATGGCCGGGATGTAGCAGGAGTGGACGACGATCGTTTTTGCTTCTTGCGAGGACGCTGTTCACCAGCTTCAGGAACTGGTGCTGTCACCGAAGCCGACGTGCTGGGTATGCAGTCCGTGGCACCAAACGACGAGGTGCGCTTGCGTCCGCGAGCTACGAGTTGAGTTGGACCGCAATCAACACCACGAACGTCGGTGCTTACTGATCACGACACTGGGCAAGCTTGATGGTGATGTATCTTCGTCATCCAAGATTGAGGACCCTGGAGATGATCAAGCCTGTTACACAGACTACATGAATAGGTGTGCTCACTTTGTTTTTTCAACCGTAAAGACTCTGCCACGAGATGGACGTCAACACGACAAGTTTCAAATTGCAGTGGCACGTCATGGTTTACCTAGCCTCGGATTTTCTGGTCGACTTACGGGTACACTTGCAGCGCGAGTGGTGGCAGCGGTGGTTCGTCCTGCGGGGAAGACGAGTCGTTTTGAGATCAGTTAGCCATGAGGACCATTGGCTAACCTGAACGTTGAACAGCGTGACGCGTTGGTGGCATGAAACCCTAGTGGCATGAAGTTGCAGTCTTTGTTTCTGACCTATGATACTACGTAAAATTGAAACAGTGTCGGCGATAGTAGGTACAAGCAACATATTACATCGGAGACATTCAGATATCCTACAATGAGCTACAAGGCGGAACCCAACACCTTGAAGGCGAGTGCGCGCAGAACCTGGACAAATGTGCCGTCCAGTCTCGAGTGATGCATAGAAATAGAGACACACCTCTGCTTTCTGGGTCGCCCCAAGTTCCGAGAACACTGCAGCAACGCTTTTACCTTTGGCATCCCGTACTGCACCTATTCGGTTCCCAGCAAAAGCACCGATCATAAGGCCTGGCATATTGGCTACGATGAAACCTAGGCCTGTGACCAGAGTGAAGGGATAATTATACGCAGCATGGGTGCGACCTCACCTCCACCACACGCAGCGCCGAGGTAAGACCACCACTTTGTGTGCCGTTCCACTTCGGGGCGAAGGAGCTGGGCCAGATTCAGTCGATACCCGCGAAGTGTATTTAAACTGAACTCGTACCTCGTCAAACACGTCAGCGAAAACATTCTCCGCATCAGGCCTCTGCTCGCGTCCGTTGTTCTTGGATCCACCGTCTTTAGCGGCACTGCCAAACATACTGGCGAACTGATGGAAGAAGTTGGATGACGCCTTGGGGTCAGCGGTCCTGTCCGCTTGAGCCTTTGAGGAATAAAGTGTGTCATATTCCTTCCTTCGAATAGGGTCGGAGAGAACAAAGTATGCATCCGCAACTGCCTAGTGATGATGAAAACGAGGTAGACATGAGCTGACTCTAATTTCACTAGTGGAAACGACATACCTGGAATTTCTCCGTGGCAACTTTCTTCTCGGCTTCAGTTGCCTTGGTCAACCTGTCTGGATGCGTTCTACGAGACCAAGATGAGCAGACCACGCCGTGGAGGAGCTGGCGTTTATCACCTCAATGACTCTCTCCTGTATGCCTGCCTGATCTCCTCTGGAGAGGCTGATTTCGGCACGTCAAGGATACTATAGTAGTCTGGAAATGCAGACATGGTGGGAGTGCGAGTGAGAGAGGGCAAGTTGCAACATGCTGTTTGACGCCAGCTAATATGGCACTACATCGCAATGTATGAAAGCACGTGATTGCTCAGCAATTGCACGTACAAAGTAGAACTAATCAGTCTAGCTATCATCCAGCACCTGTACGGGCTCTACCTGAGATATGCTGGGATTATATGACTGTATAGCAAGCCGCGCAGGTCTTCGCCGTACGAACATCTTCAGAACTCGTCCATCTCCCTCCGTTGACCTGCAATCTCGCACGGGTTGAGTTGTTGGTAATCTCGACATGTCCTTCTCTGCACCGTCCGTCACGGGAATTCGCGGGATCGTCAAAGGACAGGCTGTCTGGTACATGATGTTTGCATGTTCATCGATAACATTTCCTTGTGACAACCCTGACGGACGAGTAAGAGGAGAAGACTTAGCAAGTAACTTCTCGGGCTGTGGGGGAAGAAAGGCTGGACCGGTGCCAAAATTGCACTCATTCTCCGTGGGCCAGCAAGGCTTCTCTTGGCTTTGACGAGATCCACCTGGAGTCGCTAGATCTTTAAAACCGTTAAAAATACTATCACTGCGAACGATAAATATCCTACCGCCAATAAATGAGGTCACATTATATTGCATTCCTCCAAAATCAGAATGAGAAGACTTTTCGGCTTGCGCAGAAAGAGATTCATTCTCTTCCCCTGTGGGAGTATGTGGAATACTATTAAAGCGTGGGGCATTTGGGATGTCAGTGAGGGACGCTAAAGTCCTAGGAGGGGCTAGAGCATGGGCGTCTTGACCGCGAGCAGCAGCAAGGAGAACACGTCTATCCCCTCGAATGCGCTGGATGGGCGACGAACTGGTGGGGGGGAGCGATGGGGTCGGGGCTGTCGGCCAAGGAGGGACGGGGAAGTTGCTCAAAGAGACGTCAGAACAGACAGTTTTCTGACCAGTGGAAGGTGAACGAGTTAACTGGACGCTTCTATGGTTCGGGACAGCATTAGACGTTTCTGCATAGAGAGATCTGAGTGCCTCTATACTCTTGTCCAGCTCGCTCTGTTGTCTCAAAAGGTCATCTAGCGACGTTCGCGAGCCGCAAGCACTTGCGAGCGATTGAACACCGTCAAGGCCGTAAACAGGAGAAGCTTCTGGGATGATTGTCATATTTTCTGCGTGCTTCGCTCCAGGTATAGGCAATGAGACAGGCGAAAATCGGGCCGGGCTGGTTCCCACATGGAGTGAGGTCGTGCGTTGTGGAATGACTAGCCGAGAAGCATGTAAGGTTCGGCCATTACGAGAGGAATTTTCTGTGGACCCTGCAATTGCGGACCGGGCATCCAAAGCGGATATGGTCGTCATTTGACTGGCGGATGCATCATATACACGCCCAGGCCATTCTTTGGATGCTTGGGTTGATTTCTCACGCAGTGCTGCGTCCATTTCTCCGGTATACGTAGAGCCCCCTTTGACTTTTTCGGCATTCCAGAGCTTGACCTCGTCATCCTCGTGAGGGGAGCGGCGCCTTCTGTAGGACAACCACGATGATACATGGTTCAACGAACGACGCGCTGATCGGTGGAGCAACTCCCGCCTTGATTCCTTGTTTTGGGTTGCTACGCTAATGACCGCGGACATACGTGGCGTTTCAATGAACGGTGGGGTAATTCTGAATGTGGACCCGCGAACAGGTTCAGGGAGTGTGAAAACTGCATCTCCGTGGTTTCTGTCTTGTGATGAGGTAGCGGAAAGGAAAATATCACGATGCCTCAGGAATGCGGTGACCATGACGAATACAACGATGATATAGACCTCAAGGGCTTGAAGTAGGCGACCGACCATTGATTCGGTGAAAGCGACTAGCTAAAAGCGTGAGATCCTCTGGAAGAGGATGGTTACAATTACTCACAGCGAAGGAGATCGCCCACGCCAATGGCGATGTTAAACAGGAGCCCAAAAATCGGAACGAGGCACTCGTTAAATGTATGTACTAACATACTGTCGACCGAGCCAAGACTGGTTGTGTTCGATAACAGCTTCAGTAGAATCAAGAGAGACACAAGCAATTCCAGTGCTGCGTCTGTAGCATAGACATTGCTATATTGGCGGAATTGAGGGACCACACGCCAAACGATTTGTAGGGCCGTGACAATCATGATGGCAACCAACAAGCCAGCAGCAGCCAGTTTCCCAAGTAATCCCCAACGCGCCCAACTTCCACTGTGAGGTTGCTGGGTGGATTCAAAGATGGGAAATTCGATTTTCCAGACCCCTTGGGTGGCCGCTGCAGACAAGTCTCTTCGGGAGGGCTCCGCGACGTATGACCAGTAGAACAGAAAACGAAAACCGATAGACAAGGCAAGGAAGACCTCCCTAGCTCGGATTATATGTTTGCTTGATACAAAGGTTGTATTGATAGCCAACCCGTCAGCAAGAATTCGGCCCGGGCCCAGGACGGCGGCGACAAATGCTAGCAAGGCAGAAAAAAATAGGAAAACTGCCGATCTGGGGGAGAGGAGTAAGTAAGTAAGTAATGAAAGGAATATCACACCACTTACAGCGGGACTCTTTTCATCACAAGAAACAATGCCGATACACCAAACACCAGGATACCGACAGATATGAAAGGAATGTCTGAAAGCACTTGCGCAACCTATTGCGGTCAGTCCTGGTTTTCCAGGGGAAACAATGCACTAACCTCGCATTCGTTACTTGCGGCATCACAAGCAAGTAAATGGTTGGCTGCCATTAGAGAGCGTAGTACAAAGGAAAGAAAAGGATTCCCTCGGGGAATTATCAAACGATGGTCGGTACAATCAATGTTCAGTGACTGAGGTGTGGTGCCAGCTAGCAGCGAGCGACCATATGGATCCAATGAGAGGACAGCACGTAGGCCTGGGTTACAAGCTGGGTAGAAGGAGAATAAGGAGGGTATCGAGATTCGAGGCATGTTGGTAGTAGTGCTGTCTAGCGTTGCCATGCATATTTCAAACCAGATCTACACATCATGTGGATACATGGCAACGACAGACAAGCCTTTGAAAAAAAAATCACAACCCGAATGAGCCACCCCCTCCGGTCATTTGTCGCACAAGATACATTCCCCTCCCTTCATCAATTGATTTGCTGCTTCTCATCCCAATCACACTCTTCGTTCTCGGTCGCGGTGTTGAGAGTCCAAGTTGCTTTGTCGGGCTCCCGGACCTCATCCCCCCTCCTGTCAGTTGCCGCAGGATACCCGAGTCTCCGCCGCCGCGTCCCGTGAACTGACGCGCGATGGTAGTTGTACCTGTCAACTGAGGAGCGATAGAAGATCCGCCCCCTGCGCTGCGGCCTGTATATGATGGCACGAGCGGTCTGGGCGAGGATTCCATCTGTGGGTTTCTCATATGTAATGGTAGCAGTAGCTTGATCACCGTAAGTCTCCGCTACCAACGGATGGAACCGCTTGATTACTCACAAGACATTCTCTGCACCATACGCCACCCTGTGTATCTCGCTTTGCAGCAGAATCCAGCCTTTTACCACATCCTGGTTGTGACTTATCTCGTCTGCCTTTTCCCGTCCCCTTTCCCCCACACACCAAACAAGTGGCATGCCACCTCGATCCCTGAGGACCAGGAACAACACCCATCTCCATAGGAGACACCGCTTTCTGGCATCCAGGGCAGGCAGAGGAACTACCGAATCGAGAGGATGATGACGAAATTGACGGCGCCGACGGAGGCGGTCGTTCGTATCGAGAGGACGAATACAGATTATTTCCGTGGTGGGATGGACTTTGCGATGGCTGAGTGTGGCTCCCGACAGCGGGCTTCGGCACAGTCTGAATTATGTTAGTAAGTGGCACAAGAGGCGGGCTCAGAGTTGGATCTGAGGATGCAGACTTGACGGAGCTTGAAGCAACCGTTGATTTGGTCTGTGTCTTCTCCGCTGGTGCACACTAATCGGTCCATTTAAAGTGAAATGAGGGTGGAAGATCGCAAGTTCAGTATTACTCACTGACCTCTATGTGACAAGCACCTCCTTCCCCTCGTACAAAGACTGCCTGTCCGTTGGCCGTTTCTCTAAAAGGACCATCACACAAAGTACATCGGAAGCATTCCGTGTGATAAGTTTTCGGAGGTCCATCAGCACTGCGTTCGGGAACCGTGACAAAACGGCCACTTCCACCAGTGGCAAACAATGATCCACCGCACTTTGCGCAGAGAGATCCAGAGGAGAGAACAGCAGTCGGTATCGAAGATTTACTGAGAGAATCCCTGTGCTTTGGTGTTACCGTACCTGAGGCAGGATTCTCAAGACCCACGTCTTTAGTTGGGGTATGTCCTCGCAGGTTGCTGCCAAACTCGTCATGTGGACGCGCTTGAGGATTAAAAGCCGGGGGAGATGAAGGTCCTGACGAGTGCGTTAGAGTATCTGAGGTATCCGAGATCAGATCTGGTGTAGAGGGCGTCCATGACATTCGTGATGACTGCAAGCTTGAGCTCAAGGCGTGTCGCAGTCCAGGGGAACTAACTCTGGACATACGAGGTATTCGCGACGGAGTAGATACCGGTGAATTAGAGTTTGACACCGAAACAGGGGAAGAAATAGGATCGGGAAACGACACTGCAGGTAAGGGGACTGGATTCATGAACCGACTTTTCATCTCTTCTATAGCGTCAAAGGATGACCTCGTCGTGAAGCGAGCGGCGTCTTCACGCGGACTGTCTGCATCGATTTCCTGGCGGGCTGCAGCTGCCCTCGTTTCCCTGAGAAACTCTCCACTAGTCAAGACCTCATCAGGATCAGACCCGCGTGACGTGATAAGCGTCGCAGACTTCTTCCTTTCTAAAATGCGGTGCGCGAGTGGGCTATGCTCCCGGTCCCTATTCCGTGGCGAGGTTGAAGAAGCCATTGACGGAAAGGATTCGCGTGGTGTACGATTAAGGACCGCATTCAGTCTCTGTGTGAGTTCTTCAAGAACAGGGCTTCCCTCCCTATTCTTCATAATACCAAGCCTCTGTTCGAGTTCATCGATTGCAGGACTACCTTCCCGGCTCCTAAGGTCCTTAGGAAGCGTCACTGACATTCGGTTATCCGCTTTCTCCGGGGGCAGTGGATGGGACCTCCTTGGCGTGCTATTCCGCTTCAGACAGGTGTCAAAGCAATCGGCGCAGGAGGGTTGTCCCAATAAGTCAACCATAGGAGTATTTCCAATGTTCTTCCGACATCCTTCACATTTGAAGCACTTCTTGTGCCAAACGCGACCAGATGTTTCAACAAAACCCCCTTCACTCTTCAGAATGAGGACAGGTCTACGGCAGCCCGGACAGTCACCCTTCGAGCCGCCACTGACGATAAAGCATGGTCGACACAGAAATCGATCGAATGACTCGGGCGCAGAGGGATCGGGATAGATTGTCGCGTCCGGTTGAAACTCGGCCAAGCAGATTGCGCAGGAGTATGGTGTAAGAGATTCCTTAGGCTGCAAGATGGAACCAAATGCTTTGGAAAGTTCTGGCGCACCCTGAGCATGCGAAATACCAGCCCCGGCCTCGAAAGTAGGCAAAGACGGTGGACTACGCTCGCTAATTGATAAAGGTCGCCTCGATAGAGGCGGAGGGCTAGTGGCGGAGCTGATTTGTGAAGTGGTGCGACTGGAGATGGAAGGCGAGGCGAGACGAGATGAACTAGGACGGCGGCCGGTCGGAGGGTGTGGAGTGCTCTGATCTGGCACAATGCCTGACCCCGTCTGTGCAACATTGGAGTGTGACGCAGAGAAAGTACTGTCGATCTGAATGGGTGTGCATGTAGGGGACTTGTCTTTCGAAATGTAGGTCTGTGACCACTTGTCATCTGTCTGACAATTGGAAGACGACCACTGCAAAACAGGTGCTAAGCTATCTCAGCTAGGATATCGCAACATCATCTGTGACAGACGAACCAACTGCTGTACCACCACACTTGCAACGCGTTCCAATGACGATGTCACCACATCTGCGACAGAATCCCATGCGATTTCCTCTCGATGGTGTGAGTGATCAGAAATAAAAAGGTAACGATACAGTTACGGTGGTGGTGGAGAACGTTAGGGTCAAGAGTCAAAGCTGAACGTCCAAGGTTGAACTTTGAAAAGCACGAGGCTTGATTTAATGGAAGGCGCGATCACGTGAGATATTTGACACAATAAAATTGGATCCAAAAGGCTACTAGTAACTACTCAGTAAATCGGTAGAACTCGTAACAACACGATGCACTTCTCGACTCTCATAACTTGGCGGGTATTGCGGGGTGCCAATCCACGCGCTCGACCTCAATTGTCTTCAATGTCAAATCTCGCTTGGTGTGTGAGCACTCACCATCTCAGGGCAAAGTTGGTCGATTGACCGGACACCGAGAGACTGCATACCGAATTTAATTTCGCGTTGCAGGATTCGCACCAAATGAATGACGCCAGCTTCGCCATAAGCCTGAAAAGCTGTCAGCCGGATGCGCTCAATACAAGAGTCGTTACTCACGCTCTGCGCGTAGAGAAAGGCGCGGCCAAGCCCAACAGCCTTTGCACCGAGACAGAGGGCTTTGAGTACGTCTAGGGGATACCGTAAATTTGAAGTAAGATAATCCAATCAAGTTCACCAACCGGTACCTCGTCGGATGCCGCCATCAATGTAGACTAGTTGTTTTATCAGGCGGACCACAAGTTAGCAGGGCCGTCTTACGTGCCTTCGATCTTCTGGAATACCTCGGGATGTTCCTTGCGGAGCTTGTGAAGTACTTCCAGGGGCGGAGGTGAGCTAGATTTTACTAAATGAAAAATGGACATCTGTCAACCAGTACGAGTCGCTCACTATTCAAGTTGACGACCTTGGACAGTAAAAATGAAATACGTCCTAGTTTACATGTCTCAAACTCACCACCATGGTTGGACAATACGATGCCTTCGCAGCCAGCCTCTGCGGCAAGAACAGCATCCTTCCTGCGGTAAGAATTTGCAACGGCGAGACTAAGACTGTCTCACTGCGACACATTGTATCCCTACGCTGTTTGTCAGCGGGTGCGAAAAAAAGAAGTAAAGAACACATGCCTTTAATAACTATGGGAAGCTTTGTGATGTTTCGTATCCATGGTATGGTCTGTAGATAGGACATGATGTGAAATAAACGCGATCGCGTTGTAAGAGAACCCACCCGTTCCCAAGTCATATCAAGATCGTTATTGATGATGAGGCTGCCACCAGTGCCTAATATACCCAATTCCTGTTCACCATCCTTGGAATGCGGTTGAGATTTGGCTCCTTGATTCTCAAAATCCTGTAAGTAATGAGGGGCACGGGTATCTAACTCTCTATTGGACGGTACAAGTGCATCGACGGTAAGAAAGATTGCCTTATAGCCCAGCGCCTCGACTTCCTGGATGCGTTTTGCAGCCGAGGTATCATTCCTGTGTTTGTACAGCTGGAAGAAGATGGGCTGGTCGGGTGAGTCTCGAGCAGAAGCGATCTGGCCATACGACAGTGAGGCATTAGTGGAAACCATCTGTATGATGCCAGTCCTGTAGGCACCGCGGGTAAGATTAATTTCCCCGAGAGGGTGGCCGAGTCGAGCTAGCGCAGAGCCACTAATATAAACGGGGATGGATGTCTTGTAACCTAGAATTGTCGACGATGTATCACAGCCAGAGACAGCCCTCATGACTCTGGGGTGAAAGAAAAAGCGACCAAATGCGCGAGCGTTTTCCATGTGCGCTTTCGTACCATTGCAGCGACACCAACAACGGAGCAAAGGGACGTACTTATGGAGTCGTCTGCGGCAGACGCATAATAAGCCAGAGCTTTGTAAGGAAGAAGATTCTTGGCTGTTTCCTGGAGGGATACCGGGATCGAAAAGGGCTCATATTTGGTGAGAGTGTGGGGTATACCTCCATGTCTTGGATGTTGATTATTCGACTGAGGGGAGGTTTATTCCTGAGAGCCTGCTCGACCCGTAGTTCGTCCCTTGTCTTTGGACGGTCTTTGATAACCCGTCGCAGTTCGAGGACAGAGGCACGATCAAGATCGCCAAGATGCTTCTCGGGAGCAATGTTTCTGTCGAGTGCATCGGCGGGATGGATCGGTACATAGGCTGCGGTAGCATCGCGCCCGCCGAAGTCCAGAATTACTTGAGGACCTCCGGGATGATCCTAAAGAGAGTGAGAAAAGGGGGAAGTGACGGATAAAGGGCTCACGAATAGAAAGTCGGTGACATCGTAGACCTTGTTTCGTATGATGACCCAGCAAGAGCTGTGATGAGTTTAGTGAGAGGTGTTGGTAAGGGAAATGATACGAACGTTGAGGTGTTGTGTTGGGCGACCTGAGAGAGTGTGAGCATTGCCTTGGATCGGGTGGAAGTGGGTAAAGAGCGTTGTGGCACGCTGATCATGTGACGTCGCGTTGTTTGGTTCGCTT
>JBBPQH010000238.1:0-22358 GCA_038092475.1 Boletus tomentosulus
TTTCGATTTTCCAGGTATGTTAGCCCATATTTGCTCTTATGGCGAAAATAAGACAGACACACCTGGGACACGAACACGAACACGATGAGGTTGCGAGGAAACAAATGAGCGAATTTTCGTGATGGGCCAGGCAGCAGAGGAGTCATATAGTCTTGATCCGAAGCGGATGGGCAGAGAAAATGAAATTAGTTGTCACATGGACGAGCGAAACAAGGACGAGTGAGACATACATAAAGGGGTGGTCCAAATGTAGAACGTACAAACAAGTACAATGACTGCGGACAGGCACTTGCATTTCCCCGCCAAATGGCTTTCTGGGGGGGTGGTATGAAGCAACCCACTACTAAAGTAGCGGGAATAAGTCAAATTTTAGTCGCGGCAAGCCAAATAAAGAAGGCTGTTACATAATTTACTGATGCACTTCCCCATTTGCGATTTGCCGCTCCCCGCTTCCTCCCGAAGAGGAAACGTTGGCCTTTGTTCGATCACGGCTCGAGCAAGCCCAAAGGGCCCTTGCCTAACAGGATGCGTGCTCTCACCGCTTCGAACCGCGATACAGACGATCCTGGAGTACTTCGAACGTCAGTCACAGACCTAAGTTTTCCGATACAAGTCCGTGGGTGGATGGGTGTATGTAGCGTCGGTGAGGGGTATATGTAGATCGCCGATATATAGCGAGAAAACATATCTCGGCATGCATAGAATAGCTGATACTACCGATATATTGCGACATATAAGATGTCGGGCATATATGCACCATATATAGTCGGACAATCACCGATATAGAACAAAATTTCAGATCTCGGTATAATCCATGTGTGTACAGTCTTGTGCGTTAATCACTATCACTCAGGCTAATAACAGAGGCAGCGTCATGCGGAATATACTCATCGCTTCCGCGGAAGATTCCTCGCATCGAACCACCTCCCCTCCGACTTGACGACCCTCCTATTTCTTGGAATAGTGTCACCGGTAGCTGTATCAAGACCTTATTCCGCGTCTGTTTCCTTCGGGTTGATTTCCGTTGCTTGCTATCATTGTTCTGTCGAGGCGGTGTGTCCAGGAAGCTCATTCCATCCACATCGTGGACTTGTAGGTACTTGCGAGAAGCTAGAAGGGTCGCGCTTTCCTGGGTCACCCAGTACGTTTTGAAACGTTGCATCACCTCCATCGACAGCCTATGGGTGGATCGTCGTTAGCACGGTACGTCCCATTTAACTCGTCCGCCGCAACACTCACGGAGCGCGGAATATCATGTCGTTCTCGACGGTCCCTCCCTCCTTCCACCTCATCCACACTGAGATACCCCCCGCTGCGTCCCAGTCCTCCCGCGTCGCGTCGCTCCGTTTCATGGCTGCCAGGCCCCTCTCTGCCACATGCTCCACCATCCCCCTCGTCCCTTGATCTTCCAAAAACGGTATATTCCACGATCGACGGTCGCTCAAATCCGGTATGGCGATCGTCGCGGTTCGGCATAGCCCGCACCTGAACATCTTCTTCATCAAGTCCTCGTCGATTTCGAAATGTAACGGGTTGACCTCGTAGGCGTGACACCATTGCAGCAATATACAGCTCGCGCAAAAGAGGTGTTCACACTGTCGTATCCGGACTGCGCCCACCCTGCCCATTCGCATCAGTAATCAACGTTCAACGGTTCCCGGATATACAACTCACGCCAATTCCGTACATCTACCCACCACATAACAAATTAATTAGCGTCAATCCAGTGTTCGACCCTAATAAAAATTATCTACTCACATCGCACATGTCAATTGACGTGCAAGCAAATCCTCCATTGCATTGACTAGCGTCGTGTCCTCGTTGAACGCGTTGGCCGTCGTCTCTCCCTTTCCCATCCTATTTCTCATCCGGGTGATTATAAGGGGGCTAATCTAATTACATTAGGCTTAGGTCATGGTTAGGGTACTTGAAAGTCATGTCAATTTGAACGTTTAGGTGAGAATAGACATGAATTACATTGTATCGCATAAACACGCATTTCCGCATTTTGCGGAAATGCGTGATATTAAATAATACAGACAAGATATACTATATTATCCTACGTTTAGAAGGGCCAGCAGATGCTTCCTCGTCTACCTTTCGTTTATTAAGTGGACGTTGAACAACCTCCCCCTTTTGAGACAACTCTTGAGCCATTTCCATACCAACCAAAGATGTCAACACCACAAATGGACCATATGGTTGATCTGATAACTGGGTAACCAGTGTATTGTGAAAGGCCTTTAGTTCATGGTCAGTGAGCAAAGACCAAGAAGACCCGAATTTTGCAGATCTGAATATTCCTGGACCTTTTGCATGAGCCAATCCAAATCGGACCAAATTGAAAGGAATTATTTCTTTCATGTCTATATGTGAAATAAGTAGAGTCCTGGTTGAAGAGGATAAAACTTACTATGTTTTTTGGTCCATGCAGTGCCCATACTATTATTGTGACTCCCCATATATTGTCGCCAAAGGTGAGTCTTTCTCATATATGGCGATGATGAAAGTTGACATCATTATGACAAAGGGTATTGGGGCTGTCATGCCTTTACGATTCTCAGACGTAGTCTGGGTCTATTTGGATTGTCTGACAAAGTTGGATGTATCTGTGCCATTAGATGGAAGATTTGGTGGTCTAGATCTATGGCAGACATTGGGTAGAAGCCTGCTGAAGATAATGACAATAATAATTGCAGTTTGATGGAGAGGAAGTGAGCCATCAAAGACCTGTTGAACCCAATTATATGTATCTTCCACATAAGCAGAATTGGAGCCAGATGGCCATGACATCCTGCCTAACGACCATTCCTGAGGTAGTCTTTGTTTTTTGAGAATCAATTGTAAAGTACCAAGAGTGATTGACATGCAAGACCATTCAGATTGCGAGTCATTTTGAATAGCATTGGTTTCCACCTGAGCCAAAGTGGACTGTTCTGGAGTGATATTGTCCAACCTTGGGATGGTTGATACCTCACCAAGATTAACCCAAAATAGGTGAGACACTGTAGTAATCGGTCTACCTGGTCTGTTAGGATCTGGACACCAAGGGATATTGGAAACTTTGATGGAATGGGCTACACGTTGCAACAATCCAAGGATTGTTGCTTTCGTTTCTGGGTCCTCCAATGATGACCTAAGGAGTTTCTCTGCCTGGGTAATAGCAGTAGAGAAGACTGATAAAGCATGTCCAGTTTTCCAAAAAGGAGGTATAACACGTGCAGTATGATTTTGTGTTGAATCAATTATTTGAGAGGCAAGCCATTGTAATGACTTTCGGCCATGATGTGAAAGCAGAAGACCATGAATGAGATCAGTTTGGTCAGGACAGATTGCTTTCACCAATGAGGCATATGATCCTTTGACATAGCCTAATGGATCTGTTTGCTTCTTCCAATGATCAAGAGCAGTTTTCCATTCAGCAGTATATTGTTGTTGAACAATATTGTTTCCCTGAAGTATGGCTGACAACTCTTTGGTGACCGAAAAGTAGACCAAAGAGACTATATCATCCTTGAATATGATGAAAGCCCTCTCAAAGCAGTAGAGTATGGCTCGAGACACTTGTGGGAGTGTTGGGTTGAACATTACTGGAATGTGTTGTAAAGTATGTGAAACCATGAATGATGCTGAATATGCCTGAAATATAGATATATGTCAAAACACGCAAACCCACATAGTGCGGATTTGTGTGAACTCTAACTGTGTTGTAAAATGACGTACATTGAGATGTTCAGCCCTGTAATTGATCAGTTGGCACTTTGTGCTTGACATTAAAGGATCACATCCCTTCATAGGCCAGTCAATAATCTTGATTTCGAAATGTGTCGTAAACCACAATGGGATAGTGAATAAAGGGGAGATCGAAGGCAATCCATCATGCAGAGTAGAGAGAGATAACCAAAATGGGTCCATAACCCCTTTAGTTAACACCTTGGCATTGCCTGTGTGTGCATAATTTAGCCATCGCTCCAAGGCTGCTGTAAACTCGATCCAATAATGTGGAATTGGTTCCTTATTTTGGACATTGGTACGGAAGCGGGTCCATATGATCTTTAGCAAACTGCATATTCCATATTCCATATGTCGTCCATTCAAAGACTTGAGGTAGAATCTACATGGTTGTCAGCACTTGTAGCATGAATCACATACACCATAATAATCACCTATGGTTGAAATATAATGAGATGATCTTTCAATGACTCCAGCACACTTCCATTGGACCATATATTTGCCAAAGGGTATATAATCTCACAGAATATATGCCTTTGGAATTTATGAGTTTAATGTATGACAAATTTAGCTATTGAACATACCTGGGACCCAGTTCGATGTTGCTCTGGTATTCTTCTTATAGATATTTGATACACATTCTTGATCTGTGTGGATGTGTTGATATTGCCTCTAATGATCCGTTCATGGTATTTGTCATGAGGAAGCCATTGTTCACAGTCCTTGAACAGCCGGGAAGCTATATTCTTGTTATGCTCAGTTTGAGCATGTGTGGCTGCAAGCGCCATAGTGACTATCCCCTTGACAATTTCAAGATATCGCAGCAGAGTGCAGACTTGATGTGAGAGTAAATTGTATCCTTGACTTGTGATCCCTTCGATGATGGCAGCAAATCCAGTTAATAAGGCTGCTTCAATATCATCCTCTTCTGTTTCATGATACAGTGCTCTTAAATGTCTGTCGAGATATGATTTATTTAAAACTACATGTCATGTATAGACCATAAAAATGCATCAAACTGAAATATAGTCTAATAAAATCGAAATAAATGCTAGGAACTCAGGGAAAATTATGGGAAGTAGGTAATGTGGCTGTGCATTGGTTGCAACCGGTTGCAATCGGTCCGAACTGGTCTTTTCAAATGTCTCAAGACAAGGCAACTGCAACTGGACTGGTCAGCAACTGAACACAACTACAACTGCAGCCAGTCTAGTCTCAGTCTTTTTGTAGTCCTAGGACTGGACTTTTGAACACTAGATGAATGTATTTGCATAGATAATGTGCGTTGTGTCCAGATGTGTGTTCGAAAGGTGAAGAGATATATAAATGACTTCATGGATGTGAAATCTGGTAGAAACAAATGACGAAAGCAAAAGCAGATGATAGGCAATGTCTGTTGAACATAAAAATGATTATGTCCAACAAAATGGCACTGATTCGAATTGTGTAAACAGCCGGAAAAGATCCAAACCAGGGTTCAGAACACAATGAAAGGCTAATTGAACGAACAGAAATCAGCTCAGAAAATCATATTTTTTTTTTCCTGAATAATGAAATTGAGAGAGTCATACTGTACTAAGATTCTTCTCCCTCCAAGGGGGAGTTCGCCTGATGACCTCCTGGTCATCTGAATGATGCATCAGGAATCGTTAGGGCAACACAAAGATAGTAGGGACAAATCCGCAATGAAAAGATTGCCGGTGTAAAACAGATGATCAGTGTAGGATGGGTTTAGAGGTGTGAGTATGACTTGTCCCAAGGGAGGTAGGATACAGGATTGACAGAGGAAGGATTTGCAATGACAGACCTCAACATTTTTGGTGAATCCAACTTAATCTGAGAATACAGATAAATGTGGGAAGATGATGATGACGACAAGTAAACAATGAGGAAAGTAGCTGAGAAAGCTGAGAGTGCTGAGTGCACTGAAACACAATAAATCCAATGAATTCGATGATACTGAATCGGATTGACAACGAGGGGAACGACAACGACAAGAGAAGACTGAGACTGTGTGACCTCAATTTGCAAGTGAAAGAAAGATGTATTCAAAATCCTAAGGACAGGTCTTTATAGTCTAGGGCATGACCCTGACTTTGTAACTATGGAATAGGAATGGTTGGAAAATAAACTAGGGTGGAGGAATCGAGGGGATAGATATATGATAGTGTCAAAATGAAGATAAGATAATGGTAACCTATTAATGACGATGAATCCGACCTGAAATAGACAGTATCCGATGAATCCGAAGAATTCCGGATTTGAACAATGGAAGCAGATGAGATGAGTACATACCGGATACACTTGGATGGGCAATAGAATGCGACGATATCTTGATGATGATGCTAGATCTGTAAAAGATGGGAAAAACACTCCCTTCACCGGGTCAAATGGCAAATGCACTCGGATGGTGTCAACAAATGCAGAAAACCCATGGTCTGCAAATAAGAACAAACAGCCAAAGAGAAGTGAAAACCAACTCACAAGTATCAAAACAAGTATGATGAATGATGAATAAAGCAAACACAATAAGGTTGGTGAAGTAAGGAAAATGGGCAAAGCAAACAATGTTGACAACATGGGCAAAGTGACCGACAATGTTCCCAAAGTGGATAAAGCAGATGATGAGGGTGATGAAAAAAATACTGTAGGCAAGGAGATCAGCAGGATGGACAGAATAGATTGAGCAAATGAAAGTGATGATGACGCAGGTACAGCAAACCAAGATGTCCACAGGATGGACATGGTGGATGATGTTGTTGGCATTGATGTTATAGCAACTGCAGGAAAAATGAAAAGGTGAGTATGCATGGCAGGCATGCTGTACAATACCCGATATGGTATGGTGGGTGCATCTAAGGGTGGTGATAGTAGCAAGGTAGCTAGGACGAACATTGAACAAGGTCAGTAAGGAAGGAGAAAGGCAGCAAGGTGGTCCAATAGTGAACTTGGTGATGTCGGCGATGTTGACACATGAGGTATCCAATGGAACGAAAATCTTGTGCACATCAGATTGGTCTAGGACATCTGCCACTGTTGGGGGAATGGAGAGCATGCAGATGACGGCAGCAGAAATGTGATACAACACTTCAGAATTGGACATGCCAGTTGCAGTGGAATGGGCAACAGGTGACAAGTAAACATGTTGCTTAGAAAATGACTCTGGGCTAGCTGAGGGAGAGAGCAACATCGTGAATCAAGGTGGATGTGGTTGAGACAATGACAGCAATGAGATTGGTAATGGCGATGAAGGAGACAATGTGGGGAATGATACACAAAGTTTGGGATGGAGTAGGCTAAAGGTCAATGAAACAGATGAAAAAGACTGTCGAAGAGACATGGCACTATTAGCAAGGCTGGGAAGGCCATGTGAGATGTTGCACATTGATTTGAGATGGTTATGAACATGTCTGAAGGGACTCAAGTCTTCTGGAATATCCACAGCTGTAGGTCCATCGTGTAGTGTCAGTACTAGTACAAATGTTGTAGCAGCTGCAGGAGAGACAAAGAGGTTAGCATCAACGACTCTGAATGAAACGTAACCATTGGATATGGGTGGATAAAACTGGAATGCGAGTACATCTCAAAAAGCCTCGGTATTGACTTTTCCAAACTTCTGAGTATCCGAGTGCCCGAGTACACTGCCACACATTGGTGCGGAGATCCAATCGTGCCGTCGACGCCAACATGCCGAGTGTCACGCCCTCCTGCCCGATTTTTACTGCACCGCCATACCTCCCATCCGAATTTTCTTGCCCAGTGCAGAACATGGACCTAGCAGATTTTTCCGCACAGATTTCATCCCATCCTATACTACAATCCATCCCATTTGACCGCCTCTTGTTATTCCTCGCAACCATCGGCGCTATCAAAGATGATATCGCTCTAATCCAGCCATCCGATCGCTCCCTTACTGCAACACCAGATGTTCTTCCACGCTCTGCCCAGTCCTTCCTATCACAAGCATGTGGCCTCTCTGTTGATGCCATCGTGCAGTGTTGGTCAGCCTTCAAGGAGATCGCATGGACCAGTGATCAGGCTCGTGCTCTCCTTCAAGTTCCCCCTTCCACCTTTCACGAGCATGGTCTACCCTATGGCTTCAGTACGTATATAACCCAATTCGTCATCGTGTATCGTAAATTCGTTCCTTTGCAGCTGCACGCACACTCTATCCACCTACTCAGCATTGTCCGGCACCATCCTGTCCCCGAACCCTCAAAGGAATGTGTATGATGCATGCAGAACAGCGACAGTGTGTGCTCTACACGCTCGCCAATGGCCCTCTCCCTGTCTATTCTGTCCACCTTTCGTGTGAAGGTATGTTATTCATCGTGTGTGCATGGTACGAGATGACTGATGACTATGTAGCATGCGAGACCAATTACCACTACAATTACAAGGTTTTCAAGGGTGAACGTATTTATTATGGAGGGATTCCCAATGTCCTTCAAATAAGTGAGCATCAATTTGTGGAACGTCTGGTGGTTGAGATGTGGCTAGCGCTCATGGACCAGTGGTAAGATCTACTTTTATGGCTGACGCTATACATACTAAATCTTTATGCCACAGCATGTCGGCGACTGCCTGCGCCTACTTCTACAACACTGCCATGTCCCAATCCAATGAACCCCCACCGGGTTGGCCCTTCGGCTTCACTCTTTCACAAGATCATGTCTGGTCAGCGTTTTTATTCTATTGCCTACTCCAAGATGCCATGGAACGTGAAGAATACCTCATTGTTAAGCATACCGGCGATCACAAAGATCGCCTCAATGACCTTGTACAAGCACGAAACCAACGTGTGCGCATTGCAGGTCAACCTGAGATAACGCACTTCTGTGACAAGTGTACACGTTGGTACTTCAATAGTGATGGCAAAGGTAAGCACACATCTGACTACTTGACTTGTACTGACACAAAGTGCCAGTCGATAGGAAGTGTTCCGTTGTTGTGACAGACGGAATATGCATTGGCCACCCTTGCTGTAGCCGGCACAACTGTCAAGTCCCGTTGCGCAATGGCAAGGACCGCTTCTGCCCGATCCACATTTCGTTCAACGACATCTGCTCCATCGTCGATTGCAGGAATAAAATTGTTGACGGACACCTCACTTGTGCCAATGTGGAGCACCAGGAAATAGAGCGGCTTCACCGGGACAAAGGGCAGTCTCGCTTCCAGCTTCATGACCGGTTGCAGCGTGCCCGTGCTATCCATTCCACTGCTCCTGCATCAAATCCCCGTTTTCTTTCCCACCTTACTACTGTCGACAATGATGACGAGCAATTTACCATCCACCTGAACGGTCATGTCACTAGTACCGACAGCATCCAAGAGGTACCACAAGATCCCTCTGCAACCAACCTGCGAAAGGTCCGCGCGAAGTTCACCCGGTCCAGGACACATAATGAGCAACTTGCGGTTGCGCCCTGTGGGATGATCCTTGGGCGGGACACGATGTTTGGGGCAGAAGGTATTGCCAGCGTTGCGGTGAGTATTCTGTTGCAATTTCTGTTCGACATGCTCTAATCACTTACGGTCCTCCAGGAATTCATCAAGCGTACATTTCATATTGAGGCCCTTAAACCTGATCACATCTTTTTTGACAACAATTGCTCCCTCGCTCAACACGTCAAGTTGGATCCATACTTTGCCAACATTGGCCTCTCTGTTGATGTGTTTCACTTCAAATCCAAACACAAGGAGAGCCACACGTTCTGCCAAGAAAACTGCAACCCTGCTGCGTTCCCTGAGCTGCTGAGTGACGATGGTGGCTGGTATTTCAATTCCTCAGCGGCCGAACAAGCAAATGTTTGGGTGGGCGGATATCATGCCATATGCCGTGAGATGTTGGTAGACAAGTACGACTTTTTCCTTGACCAAATGATCTCACGATGCAACCGGGCGACAAAGGCAAAGCTGGAGGCACAAGGTTGTCGCCCTGGTAACTGGCCTGTTTAGTCTATTCTGTCCCTATGTACTCGTTCTTTGTAGCCAAGTGATTGTTTTGCATTCGACAAATCTAGTCAATGAAGTGCGACACATCAAGGGTAGTATGTATAATGCGTAGGACGACAACATCAACTACAAATTGCCCATGTCCCTCTCGCCCTTGATCTCCTGGCGAAGAAAAGTTGACCATCGCCTGTTCTCTGTATGCCCATCCCTGATGTATCGTTCACGAACGAACCGGCTGACGCTCATCCAATGCCGACGGTGATCATAGAAGGTTGAGCGGACGAACTTCACATGAAAATGAGCCCGGAAGACCTGCTCCACGGAACGATGCCTATTGGACTCGATGCGGCATTTCTTGAATCCGATGTCCATCTCATCCGCATAGAAATCAAATGGCCAGATCCGGGGGCCACTAGGTGTACGCTCGTACAGATCGCTCGTGGATGACGCGCGAGGCTCAAAAGAGAGTGAAGGAAAGGACTCATCAGATGACAGTGTGCGATTGTGGGTGGACAGTGGGAACAAATGCTTCTTGTGCGATCGGCAGGAGGTTAGGTTGCGCTGGCGTGCATACAAGAGTGGTTTCACCAGTTTGGCAGTGGGTTGCGACAGGTCAACGGAAGGCGGGTCGACAGAAGGCATGCGATGGTGCAGAGGAGGAGAGACCTCACGATGGTGCGTAATTGGTGGCGATACGTCTAGCCAGTGCCATTGCTTGGATGTCCACGGGGTTGTTGGTGGAACGACATGGTCGTCCTCAAAAGCCCATTTGAACCAGTCACAGCCGGGTTCGCCCATATCGCACTGCGTCGTGTCAATAAAGCAAAAGCAGCAGAACAGAGAATGGCTTACATAGGTGTACCATCGCCCGAGGTTTTTGTCAGTGACCATCCAGCGGCGCCAAAATATCTCTTGAGAACAACCCGCACACTTGCGGGTGTACCTAGGTGGTGAGTCTCGCAGAAGGGAAGCGGAAGGTGGTGGCGAGGGAGACGGCGAGTCTTGCAGAAGGGAAACAGGAGGTGGCGAGGGAGGCGGTGAAGGCAAAGAGACAGACACTGGAAGTTGGACTGTCAGTAGAACGATATGAGGAAGCGGAAGCATGCTTACTTGCTGGCGATAAAGAAGGGGAAGGGTGAGAGCAGAGTGTGCAAGAACTAGCCTGATTATATAGTGAAATTGATGGCCATGATTTGGGAGCCGCTGTAGGAGGACTGCAAGCGACCGGCAGCTTACAGAAGGAGTGCAATGAATTCCAATATAAGATGGCGTGCGCTTGCAGTGGCTGTAGGAATGCTGCCAGCGACTGGCAGCCCACGAAAGAAGTGCAGCGGCCGCTGTAGGAGGGTTGCCTGCAACTGGCAGCCGCCGTAGGAAGGTCGCCAGCAACTGGTGGCCACTGTAGGAGGGTTGCCCACGACCGGCAGCCATTGTAGGAGGGTCACCCGCTACCGGCAGCCGCCGTAGGAGGGTTGCCAGCGACTGGAAGCCTACAGAAGGAGTGCGCCAGCGCCGTAGGAATACTGCCAGTGACTGGCAGCCTATGGATGGAGCGCGGCAAGCCTACCAAGGATTACATAAGTAAGTGCACTGACAGCGGTGTTCAGGTCGCCCCAGGCCTCAACATTCAACGTTCAACCTCATCTCTGTTAATCGCTCACTCATGCAATGTTCCATCGGTCTACTCGACATTTTCACATGTATGTACCTGTCTCTTTGGTGCCTCTTCCCTGCTGATGATCGCATTGACGTCGATCAGTTGCATTCTCGATCTTGCCGCAATGCATTCCTTGCTGCCGTGGCCCATCACTCCAGACACATAAAAGACACCATGGCCCTTTGCAAGTCCCTTCTCTTCTTCTTCCCTCCCCCACCACGCTTCTGTATTTGATGTACGTCCATTTTTTCGTGTTCCCAGGTCTGTGCACACCTTATCAGTACACTTGCGCTTGCTGATGCTTTACAGTCTTGTCCCTTACATTTTCTATCTTAGCGGCGCTATCACTGTCGTCCGCTCGATGCCTCACATACTCCCTCCTTATCCAGCCTCTCGTCGCTGCCAATGTGGTGCAGACGTACATTTGCGGTTTGTAAGGGCCGAGAACCTGCGCAATGCGGGTCAACCCTATTATGCAGTATGTCTCTTACTTTCATTACACCCTTTTTTACTGATCTACTGGATCGACAGTGTAGTGCATGTCGCAATTGGTATCGCTGGGGTGATGGCCTTGGCAACTCGCCATGCAATTCTCCAACGACGTCGCCGACCATCAATCAAGGTAAGTCACATTCTCCCTTTGTACCTTTACCTTTCACATGCTGACACTACTCTTTCATTGACAGGGAGTGGCCCACCGGCACCTGTTGCATCTCTGCCAGTCGTTGGCAGTGCGGAGACCGGAGACCGCTGTTGCTATGTCAAATGCACAGTGATGAGGGTTGGCCGCAATTGCCAGCGACGCATGTGTCGCAAGCACTGCTGCGTGGCCGGAGGTTGCTCCGCTGTAGGTCACGCTGCTTCCGGCGCATCGAACTCAACGTCAAATGAGAATCCCACCGCGCATCCGGCACCTCTTTCCTATCTCTCTTCGGTCAGCTTGCCATCATTGGGATCCTCCTCAGACTCGTCTTCCTCTTCCTCATCACTGTTGAACATTGATCCTGCATTACATCCACCAATCCCTGTCCCCACCCCCACGTCTACTTCAAGTAACTCTTCTTCACCCATACCATCCTCAAGTTCCTCGTCGTCGTCCGCTTCTCTGCCCGAGGAGTTGCCTTCGCAGCCAGCCCGTGTGTCTATGGCAGATGCATCAATCAACCCTCGATATGCCTCGCAATTACGTCCAATTTTTGTTGACCAAGTTGCTGATGTTCATGAGAAGGCAGAACAGAAGCGTCGGCGTGCTCAGGAAGACTTGCAAGACAAGAAGAGGGTACGTGAGCGTGTGGTTGTATTCAGCTTTACCAAGGTAAGGCTACGCTGTCGCACGCAGTTGGCCTACTTACTTACTTCAACCACAGGACGACGAACCCCCAGTGGTCGTGGCGTTTCAAGACGGATTTTCATATCCACACTTCAGGCTTACGCAGGCCGTCCTCGATGAGCTGGAGTTGGCACCCCCTGAAGGAAACAAGCTGCGGCATGCGGTCCATTATTTTGATCCGGACTTTGACACCTGGATGAAGGTGAAAGTCGACAGCGTCATTGAGCTCATCAAGCCATCGCAGACGCTTTTCTTCAAAGGTACAAATGTCACATCCTATCCAAGCTTCGATCGCCACCTTGCTGCTGCAGCTACTCCAGTGTCCCGCCAAACTTTCAACCACCGTGTATCTCTCTCGCAGGAACGACGCTACGCTCGACAAACTCAAGCGATGATCATGCAAGCACATGGATCGCAAACACTGGGCGATATTCCAGTGTTAGAGATATCGTCGGACAAAGATGCAAGCAATACCCTTCCAGTATTGAATCCACAAAAACGACGGCGCCATGTTTCGCAACCTGACAGTTCCGGTGTCGAGGATAACAGTACGTTCTTTCACCAACCATGACACGCTGATCTAATGCCTTTTTCTAGACAGTATCATCTCCTTGGATGGCGATGACAGTTTCATACTAGTCAACCCCTCGCAGCCTGAGATTAGCACGGCACGCCTCATACCTGATGTTGACATCACCGCTGCCAAGTTCCCCTCTAGCTTCTACGCGGTCGATATTCACAGGGTGTTCGCCTTCAAGCCCACAAGAAAGCTTACGCTGGAGATGTATTTCGAGCAGCTCTTTCGGCTGCCTTGGAAGCCCTCAACCTACTACGACCATAAGGCGAGGTGGTTCAGCGCACCACATGACGCTAGGGACAAGGCAGTCGCCGCGGGATATACTGAGGATGGTCAATACTGTAGGTTATTAGCCGCACATGCTGCTAAGGACGCCGAGGTCAAAGCAGCGAAGCGAAAGGCACGAGCGGCATTGTCACACAACTAGCATACTTGTCTATCATGAGTTGTTTGTTTCGATTATGTTCTACTCGTTTTGATCATGTATGTAATACATCATTTTACTATGCTATCTTATCCCTGCCACAGGATGACAGCGACATCTTTGGCCTAGCTGGGCTGGGTGTGACATGTTGTGTGACACTTGTGCCGTGCCGCACGGCTGACTATTGTTCAATCTCCGCTACAATGTGTGGCTGGGTAACTCGTAGTCTCGGGCACTCGGAAGTTCGGAAAATTCAACTCCCGGGTGTCCTCGTACATCTGGAACATGTCCAGTGTGATCTGGATCATCTGTACCATCTGATGGCAGTATGCCACATGATACCCGAAATGGTGTGGGGGGTATCTAAGGTTGGCGGTGGAGTAAGATAGCAGGTGCAGTTTTTGTCGTTGATGTCATTGTAGACGGTAGGTGATGAAATAGAGATTTTGTACATGTCAGATATGGCAGTTGGGAAGATGGCAAGGTCAGTGTAGATAGTGTCAGCAAGAATGCTGTACATGGCATTGGGGTCAGAAAAAGCGATATCGGAGTGATCAGTAGGTGATAAGGTGATCCATCAGCAAATTAGCACATTGCTTATTTAAGCTTGTTCGCCTTTTCGGACTTTTTGCAGGCCCGAAAAGCGCAGCCAGTGTGACAAGTACACACAAGCAGTTTAAGTCCCATCTTAATAAGTCAAACAAGGAACATTAAGAATGCAAATTACATTAAGTACTATTTAAGTTGGACAAGTCTACTAAGTCCACTACAGTGGCTGTAAGCATGGCGAAGGGGTGTGTGTGTGGACGTGCGGGTGCGGGTGCGCACGAGGCTGCCCAACACGATCAGGCAGCGAGGGTGAGAGCAGGTATGCGATGCATGCCTGTGATTGGGGCAGCACAATTGGCAACACTCACGAGAGGCGATAGCGTGGCATTATTGTTGAGGCTGGTGGAATGGGTGTAGGTGGACAAGGGGCTGGGTGCGCATTGTCATTGTTGTCATTGTCGCTGTGTTGTTGATCGTGCGGCTGTGCGCAGTAGTGTGCATGCGCACAAATTGGGTGGCGAGGGAAGAGGCACTGCCAGGGATGTGCATCATTGTCCGTTGTTGATTGGCATGACTGTGCACCAGGCATGTGTGCGCATGAGGGGCGCATGAGGGAGTGCCGGGCTAATGTCGACCGTGTGCAGTGCGTTCCCAAACGGGCAGTGACGGCAGTGACAGCGTGTTGGGTGGCAAGAGTGAGGGGGACTTAGAGGGAGGGACTTAGAGATTGAAAGAGCAAGTAGGGCATGTGATGTAAATGCTTGGAAGTTTGCTTATATAAATGAATAATTGTACCACTGTAAAATTTCGCACTTCAAGCTTCATCAATCATCCGCCATCGTTGAGTGTCACAGCCAGGTAGGTTCTCATTCACCATTTTCACCCACACTGACACAAGGCTCACACACGTGCCGCCTTCGCCTTCGCCCGCCCCCCCACACTGCACCTCACCCTGCAACCACATGCATGCACTGCACGCGCACATGCCCCTGCACTTCTTCCTTGCCCTCCCTACACGCTGCCCTTGCCCCTGCCCTTGCCCTGCAACCACATGCATGTGCTGCACGCACACATGTCCCTGCGCGCCCTCACCTTTGCACTGCCCCCACCACCTTGCCCTCCCATTCACCCACCCTGTGCAAGCGTGAGTGCGCGCATGCCGCCCTCACCTTCGTGTCGCCTCCACCACTTCGCCTCTCCTACACCCACCCTGTGCGGGCGCGAGTATGCGCACGTGCCATCCTCGCCGTTCGCATCACCTCCACCACCTCACCCTCCCCTACACCCACCTTGTGTGAGTGCTGCCCTCACCATTCACGTCACCTCCACCCCACCACCTCACCCTCCCCTACACCCACCCTGTGCGAGCACGAGTACGCGCACGTGCTGCCCCCACCGTTCGTGTCGCCTCCACCACCTCGCCCTCCCCTACACCCGCCTTGTGCAAGCACAAGCACACGCATGTGCTGCCCTTGTCGTCCGAGTTGCCTCCACCACCTCGCCCTCCCCTTCACCCATGTGAGCACACGCACGCGCCACCTCCACTGCGTCGCCCTCGCCTTCACCCACCCTGTGGAAGCACATGCCGCCTCCACTGCCTCGCTTTTGCATGCGCATGCGCCGCCCTCGTCGTTCGAGTCGCCTCCACCACCTCGCCCTCCCCTTCACCCACATGAGCACACACACGCGCCGCCTCCACTGCGTCGCCCTCACCTTCACCTGCCCTGTGCATGCACTCCCCTCACCGTTTGTGCTGCCTCCACCACCTCGCATTAGTTTCCTCTTCTATGATTAGTACTTTTTGTGCCTATTTAGAAACCAATATATGTTCATTCACCCAATTTGATTAAGCATAATAAGTTGTGATTAAGCAGAAATAAGGTCAAATTAAGCGAAAGGATAGGTGATATATGTTCATTTACACAAGCTGATAAAGCATAAGCAAGTTGTGATTAAGCAGAAATAAGGGTAAAATAAGATGGGGGTTTGTATTGTCTGACTTGTTCTCCTTGCCTGAAATAAGTCATAATAAAGGGTGAAATAAGGTAAATAAGTACTATATAAGTAGTGTGTCATTTTGCTGATGTTCTGCCATCGGAAAAATGATGAGGAAGTGGCAGAGGATGAGAATGGTGAGGCAGATGGTGCCGAAATCTTGCACACATTGTCATTGGATACTGGCACCATGGGAACAATAGAGCAAGCACACATGACAGCTGCAGGAAAGTGATTTGTGACCTCAGAAGGGAACGACAGGAAACATGTGTCATATATGAACAGCAATGATGATAGAGGATAGTGCTGCTATGGAGGTGATGGTCTGGATATAGGATCTGCAAATGAACATGACAGCATATTTTCTGGTGCAGATTGAATTGACTGAATGGGGGACCACTGCCACAATAAGACAGAGTCAACATTGGAGGGATCATCCTGAATGGTATGCAATAAGCTAAAGGAATCTGGGGTGTGTTCTGATTGGTCTGGGTCATCAGGAATATCAAGCGGAAGCACATTGTGCATGACTGTAAGCACCACAAAGAACTCATCTGAGGTGAGGCCTGTGAGGGGTGGAATGGGATTGACATCAAAGATTTTGGATGAGATGATATGGCGGGTTGATAGTGGTGTTGGAAAATATCTGAATGGTTCCCCAGCACAAACAACAGAGTTGATGTTGGTGATGTTGAAACCGATGGAGCATGGTGTGATGGAGATTTCCCGTGCTTCAGGTCGATCCGGATGTGTGATGATACGCTGGGAATCATGGGATTGGTTCCAGAGTCATCCTAGATAACCATGGCCTCAGTTCCCGAACCACATGAGTCATTGGCAAAGGATTCTTCTCGTGGTTCCAGACATGCTTTGAAAGTTGTTGTAGGCGACAGCTAAGGTCTGAGGAAGTTTCAGAGATAGGATGGGTAACGAGGGGATAACTTTATCAATAAGAATGACACTTGAGGAGAGATTACCCGGCTGTAACAGAGACATGGATAGTGACAAGAGGGGATTCAGCAAAGGAGACTATGAGCCCAAGGGATGACAACAGCAATGGGAAAGAAATCCGGATGACTAATCCAGACTTTGAATGATGAATCTGGATTTTTGATGACAGAAGTGAAGAGTGTGATGGTGAATGGCAAGAGAGATGACAACGACGGAATAGATGATGGAAAGTGGATCAAAAAGAGCTTCCTGGGTCCTTCCCCCTTTGACAACAATGACGAGAGGGGATATCTAGTACTTTGAGCTGCTCTGGAGGAAAACTTCAAAGGTAGTGCTAAAAAAAACTTCGAGGCACAAGCAATGAACTACTGTCATGGAGGTTAGCATGGCAAATGATCAATGGCAAAGTGACATGAGCTGCTAAGGGTAGCAGAATGCTGTGAAATGCAGTGATGAGGAATGTAAATTTTTCTGAGGGACATAAGGAGGTTTGTGCAATGAAGGGAAAATGAGTAGAACCTTCTGGACCAACTCTGGAGAATCCCTCATGGTGGGCTCTGGTTGTAAACAATGTAGAACTCTTGTAGACGAGATGCCTAGAAAATTCTATCAGTAAATAGGGGTCTGAGATGAATAGGTCTGAGGTGCAATACCATTCAACCCATAGGGATTCTGTGGGAGTTGGTGGGGGTGAAGGTATGGAAAGAGTATGCAAATGGTAATTCCAAGTGAATCTGGACTGATGACAACAAAGGACTCTAAGTGAGTCTTGACTGATGATGAAAACAATGGCGACGAAAGTGAGAGACTAATGCACATGGGCAAAAGATAACTGTATTTCGGATCTCCAATACAAGGGTTTTATAGTCTGGAGCAAACTCCAGACTCTATCCTAAATAGGAAAAATGCAAAACAGAGCAAAGAAAAGTGTACGAGAAGTTTAAAATGGTAATTCTGAAATCCAGAAAAGCACAGGAAAGTTCCAGAAAGGGTGTCCGAAGGTGCAGAAATGTTCAGAAATGCTTTCGGAAGCATAGGAAAGTATTAGAACATGTGGGGTATGGGTATCATACCCACATGGGTTATCCACACCCTTGACATTGCCTGACAGTAGATAGGAAAGGTCTATGTGTTGGAATTATTGACATACAGTTGTATAGCCATTTATTACATAAGCTAGAGTGTACTTAGGATTCATTTCCCTCACTGTAGGTTCTCGTAGGTTCTCTAGTGTTTACAGAGAACCTACAGAGCATTTCCACAGGTTATGAGCTCCACTTGTGCTCATTAGGACTCTTGTTCACTCACTGGACTCAAAAATGCCCTACTATGAAGTCGAACTCACAACTAGGGAACACCGTGGGTATACCCTGGGGTATCTGAGACCATACCCATACCCATACAGTAGTGCAGGTGGCTGTGTGAATGGTGATCCAATTTGACTCAATGCATCAAACTGGAAAGTGTGAGTCTTGGATGAGCCATACATGTCCTCAAAATCTGAAGAAAAGGAAGGGAAGCAGGTATCTTTGTTGGATGCATACATTGAAGCGATGAGAGAAGTGGAAAGAGGAGCACTTGGAAAATCCCGGAGTGATATCGGAAGAGTTATATCACACAATATCAAGTTCATCATGATCACATGATCGATTGTTTCATTCACTCTAAGTACAATCTATTCTACCCCTCCTCCCCCTTGTCCTCACCAGAAAAAATATTGTATGTGATCGCAAGTATTGACGCTTCCAAACCAGGCTGAGATAGCTGACAAAAGAGCACTACTTCTGCACCATCAGGTAATCTCATTCTTCTTGGAATCATTGCAATGACACTTGTGATAGACTTGACATTCCTTGGTTAGTTCCCTCATCATTTTCAACATATTTGCTGACTTGTACCATTCACAGTTCTCCACCCGTATTATAAACTGGACTACATCAAGATGGCATGGGGGGGCATTGACAAACAGGCCAAGGAGATCGCGGCCAGAAATTGTCATGCCAAAAACTGGCATGACGAAGCACTCAAGGTTGTCGAGTCAACCATGCAAGAATATTGGCAAGAGATTGAAGATGCCTGCGTCATGCGGGGCACCATGGATATGCAGGCCCCCGAATCCGATAGTAGCACGCTTGAATCTGAGTATGACCGTCATTATTGTGCCCTCATCAAGAAAGCCAGACATGGCTCTGCACTTGGATGGGCTGCAGAACTGCAGTGCTACCTTGCTGACTTCCCAGAAGATGTCACCAAAAACATGGATATTGTTGACTGGTGGTACAAGCAGGCAACCATGTATCCAACTCTCGCACGGATTGCACAAGACATCTGTGCTATTCCGGCATTGTAAGTCCCCTGTGAACATCTATTTTCAACAGGCACAGAAATCGCTACTGATCACTGGTCATGTTTGGGCGCTGCCAAGTTTGAGCAGCTTCAAATTCTCAAGTACGCATGGTGAAATTCCATTACTGATCACGCAGCCATCAATTCAAGGAGGTAACGGACATATATTTGCAAGAGTTCAGAGAATTGAAGGAGTATGATGAAGAGTTTGGTCGCATTGATAGTGACATCAAGGACTAGTTTTGGTAGTTCTGTATGTGTAGTTGTAGTTGGTCATGACCAGTCATGACTGGTCTTTCCGTGGTCTTTATGAATGCACAAAGTATGATAACTGAGACTGAAACCGACAAAGACTGCACAAATTGGTCTTTGACGATCTGGTCCAAATCGGTTAAAGTCCAGTCTGGTCCCGGTTATTTTCCAGTCCTGTGACCAGACCTTAAAACACTAACCACTTGGCTCCACATTCACTTGCTCCACCGGAGCCCTTCTCCTTCTCTTCTCCTGTCTCTCCTCTCCAGGCCTCTCACACTTAACCTTCACGTCGTGGCACTCCTGGCATGACGTGGCACTACATGGCCTGCGAATACAGTCGAGCCCGCGCTCATCACACTGGCTGCACACTGGAGGCTCTGAAGCCCTCTTCTTTCCGGCCTGGACGCTTTGCTGCACCTTGACTTCCTCCGCCTGTCGCTCTGTTAGTCCCTATCACTCTGCATTGATGGCTCTGCTCACCCTTTTCTTGGCCTTCTTGGCCTCGAGCTTCTCCATCTCCGCCCAATGCTTTTTCTCCTCCTCCACCTTGTGCCTCTCCACCTCCTCACACGCCTTCCACTCTGCTTCCTCCTTCCGCACCTTGGCCCTCCGTTGACGCTCATTGTACTTGGCATTGCTAAGCACCTCATCATCATCCTTGTTCTCCGCAAGCCAGGCGTCTGACCATTTCTGGATGTCATTAATATCGGACATGGTGGTGGTAACAAATAAGAAGCAAGGAGCTGATCACGCCAGACTTTATACTGCATGGACATTCGGACTCCAAAATTGAACTCTGTATTGTTTCTTTTCTAGGCCTTCAGGGGTTCCGGCCTAAGAGGGGGGGGATACTATCATATGCATAATATTCGCCAAGTCCAACTCTGGAGTGTTCTCGCCTGTGCCGCAGTCGCGGGCAGTCAGACTTGTATATCCATCACTCTATCCTTTTCTACTTATCTCCATTTCATTCTTATGCTAGACTCTATCTAGTTACACTACACAGTTACACAGTCTTCTGTAGTACTTACTCCAGACCTGACCTGCAGACTGCGCTTCCGCTCACTCTATGATACCCGGACTCTGTATATAAACCCTAACTACTTGTCATAGTCAATCAGTTTGAATATCGACTTGATCACACTCTTGTCACTCTTGTCTCACTCCAACCAATTCTGATTAAGTTCTAACACGCTCGTGTTAGGACTTACACTTTGACACAAGTCCCATCTCCGAAGTTCCAGGACCAGACTTACGACAAGGGTGCACCACACAAGGTGAAGCCAACATCCCGACCGTGTGCCATAACTCCGGAGTTCTGGAGTTCGCAATTAGGAGTTACACAGTTCTAACACTGGTCCTGTGACCAGATCTTCAAACACTATCCACAGTGCCATCAACTGGCTGAGCGGCCGTGGGTATGATGTGCATGATTCAAGGAGAGTCCTTACCTGCATATTTGCATCCAATACATGTTCCCACTACTCTCGTCAGAATGGTCTTCATATTCCACAACGGTGGTGGGCTGTGACTCGAAGAGACTAGCATGGTGAGTTGGAAAAGGTGACAGATGAAAAACATCATCCGTCTTTTGCTTGCCAATCAACAAATCACTTTGTTCTGGACAGAACTGGACAGGTCTGCACAGAGTCCCTGTTACGATTTGTTTCTCCTTGTATTCTTTTCTTCGGACCCATCGTCTCTTTCATCTACGACTACCATCCTATCCCACGTCTCTGGCCAAATGGCCTCCACTTGTCTAGGTAGTCGTTTCCTTCATCTAAATTCCTCATTGCCATCTTTAACATTCTCACTTACTCTCCATGCGACATTATCAGCTTCGATATGTCGTTTCACCTTAGTCATGACCCCATTGGCCCCCGATGAGTCATTCTCTTCTTGTCACCTTATGACTCGACTCCGTATCTCCCACGCCTGCCCTAAACCATTAGGACAGTATATATACCCTCGATACTTGCCCTGTCTCTTTAGCTTAGATCTCCTCAGTACTTATACCTAGTACCAGAATCTAGCCCCTTTGACCTTCTCTCGTCCCTTGACCTCCTTGAAAGTCTACGCCCATACTTTGAACGGGTGTCTCGTCCTTGAAACCTTTGAACCCGTCGTGTGGAAACCCCTACGACCGTCTCTCTACGTTTCAAGAGGAAACCCCCTTGAACGTCCTTCGAGCCTTCGCCCCCTCACTGAGGCCACGCTTGCCGCCCTATCTGGGACCAAGCGTAACAGTCCCAGAGCCTCCAGTCTGGTCCAGGCTGTCCAGTTCTGTGCAATGACACTATTTCTGTGGGTCTGTGAGACTGTGGATCTGTGGAGCTGTGGAATATAGTAGTGAAATCAAAAGTATATTGATTAGTACACTACTAATGCACTATTCAAGACTTACTTAATACACTACTATATCTAATGCTAATGTTACACTACACTTATTACACTTGATCCCCAACCATGACACTAACTCTATAGTTCTTTTCTTAACATGTCCATAGTTCTATGTCTATGCTTATTAGTATAAATCAGAAGGTGTATATAACCCATTCTCATATAGGGGGGGTGGGAGAAAGGGTGG